>JAOTQG010077725.1:0-14011 GCA_025631175.1 Iris virginica
TCACGTAGCATACGAAAAGTTATGCAATTTAGCCTTTTGAATCACTCAATTCCGAGCTACGATGAATTAGTTACGATGCGTATGAATGCAGTGAGTGCGTGTGTGTGTTCTGACAACAATTCAATATCTGGAAAGTGATTACCCCTCCAAGGTGCTTTTAGGGAACCATTTATAGGCGTCAGATGGATGATAATTGATGATAAGGTAACCGTTTAGCTTGAATTCCTCATTCCTTCTTGCTATGAGAGATGAGGGCGTAACCCCCATGGGGGAGAGTAACTGAAGGCGTGATTATCTCTCGGGTTGACTGGCGGAAGACTTGGTCATGATGAGGGGGGCCCTCTAAATGCCATCTGTACTGGCTGGGCCTATGCCAGTACCCTGAAGGGCAAGTGACGGTAGGCCGCCCTTCCAACATAGAACGTGTAGACTAGGCGGGCAGAGAGGGTGACCGCCCTATGTGTGCTGCATGGGCGGGCAGCGGGCTTCATAGGTGACCGCCCTATTTGTGCTGCATGGGCGGGCTTCATGGAGATGGCAATCTCTCAGGACATGGTAGTTATGACGACCATGAGGCCGCCCGTCGGGATGAGCCTCTGACCACCTTGTTTGCTTCTGGATCGGAGCTGGATCACTTATTGTGGGCCAATCCTTTGGTCTTGATCTGTGGGCTGGAATTGAGCCTAGCCGATGGGTCAGGGCTCATCACCCGTATACTAGAGGATTCCTCCCAATTATTATTATTATCCAAAAATATGAGAAAATGGGATTGGGGTTAAATGTTTTACTAAATATTGGGCAGTTGTTATACCGTGTGCCTAGGCATACCTAGCAAGGTAGGCCCATTTTCTTCACAAATGTACATAATATTTATGAATTATGTACATAATTTGAATATGAAATGCAAATGAATTATTTGATTATCATGTTCATAATTATTATGTACATTTCATTTTCGTATTATGTACATAATTTATAAACCTTATGTACATTTTGTGAAGAAAATGAACATACCTTTCTTAGGTATGCCTAGGCACACCATATAATTTGAGCATATTGGGGGTTATGTGCACAACTTCCAAACCATAAGGATGGTTAATTGCAGTTCAGCCTTTAAACATCAACGACCCCCCAACTCACCGTTCTCCGGCAGCATCCAGAGCTTCTTAAACCCTCACACCATTCTCCTTCCTCGCCACCACTGGCCAAGAGAAGCAGCCAACAGGTACACAATCCAAGCCTCCTCCACTCAATTCACATGCATAATGATCGTTTTATTGATAAAAATTCGAACTTATTATTACTTAGCTTCATTTGCAGAATTGTTGCTAGATAAAATGAGCAAGCGGCCACCACCGGATCCGGTTGCAGTATTGAGAGGCCACCGTGCTTCTGTCATGGATACGTGTTTTCATCCTTCTAGAAATTTGTTATTTACTGGGTAATTAATTATTTAGTCTTAATGAGTGGTAGTAACACTTTGCTAGTGTAAATTTTAACTTATAGCACGAGTTGATGGGATTTTATTGCAGTTCTGCAGATGGTGAGTTGCGAATTTGGGACACGGTACAGCATCGGACTTTGTCATCTGCATGGTAGTGATAATTACAATTTTTTTTTTTTTGACCTATTAAGAAGCTTGTTCTAGCAATGCACATGTCTGCTCAGAAATGTTTAGTTTATTGAGGTGTTATTCTTATATATTCCAGCAATGATAATTTTTTTTTTTTTTCTCATATTAAGGTATTTTGAATGAGGTTGTTAATTGATTACAGGGTGCATAGTGCCGCACATGGGATTATTTGTGTTACGACAAGCCCTTCGATTGGATCCAACAAAATTGTTAGGTACTTATCTAGTTGGTTTTGTATTGTTGAGCTTTTAGCAAATAATCGAGAAAAGGAAAGATAAAGCAAGCTGGCTTCCGGCCACTGTAGATAATCTTTTTCCTTATTATGGAATTTGCCTTATATGAGGGCCAAGTGATCTGTTTTTTTTTTTGGTATGCAGTAATCGTCTGACCTAGCTAGGGTATTTAAGCTGTTGCTTCTTGTTTTTATTTTGTACTAGTGAATGCCCGTGTCCGAGGACACGGCATTACGTTCGAAAAAATAAAATTATAAAAAGATTAATAGAAACGGAGCAAAAATTATAATACTTTTAAGAATTAAAAATATCTTAGTTAAATAAATTTAAATAATTTTGTATGTGTTCAAAAATATGAGGTTTGAAAAAAAAAACTTATATTTAATATTTTAATTAGTATGAAACTTCATATAAAAAGCTTAAATTAAATTTTATTTTTTAATATAAATAATTTTATATTTGACCTGACCAATTGAAATGCCAAATGTTTTACTGCATGATTTTAAAAAGAGAGAAACAGTTTACTCCTAAATAGCAGTTGGGACCCACCCAAGGATCAACTCATCTTTAATCATTACCCATCTCTTCTTGTTCGTACCCTTCATTTTTTGAACAAATGTGAAAATGAAACACATGAACGGTTTCCTCGCAAAGTGAAAGAATTACTGTTGGAGTTGTCACTTCGATGAATAGTACATTGAATAGTAAAACACAACTTGTTCTTATATTATAGATAAGTTACGCAGTGTAATTATTTCACAATATGATGGGAAAATATGGGTTTATTTGTGGAATAAGCTATATATCGCCTAAGTCACTCACTTTTTCTCTATGGAAAAAATGAATATGTTTTATTTTCAGTATGCTGGATTAGTAATGCATCAGTTTGCAGATTGTAGGAGAGAAGTCTACGGACCTATTGGATATGGTTAGAATGGATTTCCTTTTAAATTGTGTTAACTTTTTAAATAAGGGATTGATGGTGAAAAACCTCTTAGTGCGTGCTTGTTTGGGGGTGGAAACATGTTGATGCCGTAGTGGTGGCTAATGAAGTGGTGGATGATCTCCGACATAGGGAGAGGAGAGGCCTTCTCCACCAACTTGACTTTGATAAAGCTTAGGACCGGGTCAATTGGAGTTTTTGGTCATTTGACTACTAATGATCGACTGCAGAGGAGGTATCCAAAATGTATGTCTCTTCAGATGTGTGTTATATGTATGCGGGGTACTGAGTCTCATGACCATTTATTCATGCATTGCTCAATGGCTCGGAGTCTTTGTGTGATCTCTATATTATGCCTCGTGGTATGAAGTAGTTTTGTATGCTTAGACATTTGTGTTTTGGTCGATTGAGGGATGCTTCTTTTTTGCGGGGTCGCGCTGTGTTCGGTCTGCTATGGATAATTTTGATTGAGAGAAAGTCTCGGATTTTCAGAAATCGAGAGTAATCGCTTTTGTTGTTATTGTAGAAGATCACTGTGTAGTCTTCTCTTTGGGCTAGGAGTTTTGGTGCTTTCTAGGGCTTGACTTTGGTGATTTGGCTAGAGATTGAGAAGTTGTTATAGTGTAATTCGGGTGTATTTGTTGTTTTCAGTTTTGGTGGACTTCTTGTCCGCTAGTTTTGTATCTTCTTCTCTTATCAATGACATTTCTTCTGATCTCAGGATGGACAAGAAAGGCTTAAGATCTAGATGGCGGAGATGGATGACAATTGTCTTTCTTTCGTCTCCTTCTCCGTGACAATTAAAGAGGACCCATGAAAGTGGTTCAAAGTCTCGAGAGGGATTCGCAATGGGGATCCTCTTTCTCCTTTATGGCTCACTTCAGTGGTTGATGTTCTTAGTAGGCTCCTAAGTAGGAGCAAAGAGAGGGGTGTGTTAGAGGGTTGTTTGGTGGGTAATAATGGGATGAGGGTATCTCACCTCCAATATGCTGGCTACACTATTTATTCTTTTCTGAGGGGTCGGGGAGATTTATGAATGTTCTTACCCTTCCAAGTTTTTGAGGCCATGTTATGATTGAAAATCAATTGTCTAAAGGTTGTTTGGCTGGAATTAACGTGGAGAGAAATTCAAATTATTCGATAAATTCAATCTCGTTTTAATATGTACATTTTGATGTACATTTTCATATATCACTATGTGCATTTTTAGATTCGAGCTTCCTGATTCAATTACGAGTTTAAAATTTATGTTCATTTTTATGCACAGCTATGTACATTAAGATACACACCTATGTACATTAATAAACACGCATATGGATGTACTGTTAAGCTGTTTTCGTTCTCCTATCTTGGTCTTCCTTCGTGAGGGAATTCCTTGGTTTCTAGTTCTCTGGACCTAGTAGTTTCCAAGTTATTTAAGAGAGTAGATGGGTCGAAGCATACTTATTTCTCGTCAGGGGTTAGGGTTACTGTGATTCAGCCTTTTTTGTCCGCATTTAAATCAAATCTTGTCTCTTTTTAAGATACCTGCCCGAGTGGGGCATGGGTAGAGAGTAAGGATCATTTAGTCAGGGAAGAGTATGGATCGTCTGGTGGGAGGATATAAGTAGGCAAGGAGGATTGGGGGGGGGGTGTTCAGGGTTCTAGAATTTAGTTATCAAGAATATCTCTTTAATGCTAAATGGTTGTGATGTTCCTTGTTGGAACTTCCTCCTCTTTAGTATAATGTTACTAGGAACAAGTTTGGATAGGAATGATGGGACGTTTCTATTCGTTCTTCTCTTACCTATGCAAGGCTCTAGAAGTTCATATATAGTTGCTACCACTTGTTTCGTTGTCACATTCGATATGTGGTTGAGTTTCGGAATCAAGTTTGTATATGGGATGATCATTGGTAGGGGACCTCTTACTTTATCCTTTCCTCGACTTTATTGTTTTTTGTGTAGTCGTTATATTTCATCATTTTTGGTTAGGGAGGGTGACAGTTTCTCATGGAATTTCCACTTCATTTTTATTTTATTTTATTTTTGGGATAAAAGATGAATATTATCGGAAGGAAAAAGATAATACAAGGAAAGCTAAAAAGAGATCAACTAAAGGCCAAAATAGGCCCCAAAAAAAAAAAAAAAAAACTAGCGAAAACGTAAAAGATCACACAATATAGTGCAAAGCAGCTCTTCGGTCCCTAGACAAATTTGCTATAGACAAGCCCATAGTTGTTAAAAGCGGGCCTGAGGTGCCTAGGCCTTGAAGCTCACATGAGGCTCACTCTTGCACCTCGCCTTGCTAGAGGTGCGCCTCTTAAAAGTACCTTATTACCCATTCAGAAAGGTTTATGAAGGAACAATCGTTTAAGTGCGGCTTAGAGCTGGACGTTTTGTTATATGTGCATATTATTCAAGGTTGCAAGTAATATTCATTAATTGGTGAGCATAATATGTCTTAATTTGAGAATGGCCCTTATATGATCGTAACACTGTCACAAGCCTTAGAAAGATCCAAAATTTCATACCCAGCAGGGAGACCTAGTATAATCTTCTCCGAATAAAGCAAAAGGTAATTCGCGACCCCTAAAAATTCGAGAATTCCGCTCAGTCTCAACGTTCCTCAAGAGACCAAAGCATCTCTTAATTGAGAAACCAATTGTGTGATCATAAATAAGTCCTGCACGAGCGACCTCGAGGAACAACATGACAATGCATAAACAAATGCTCATGGGACTCACTCACACCCATACACATAACCCACATCTCGGGAGATAGTTATCTTCGAAATTCTTCGTCGCCGCAAGTCACTATTATTGAACTGATTTAGGATCACCGACTGAGCAAATGATAGAACTGCCTCGGATGTTGTCGCCATTTTTACTTTAGCTTTCTTATTTTCATCCCATGAAGCATGTAGATTGTCGGTGTTGGGTATGCGAGTATACGAGTATATTTGCATCTATATCCTTCATAAATATCCTTATTCACCCTCAAATTCAGCTTTATTTCCATATTCTACATATTCATTTGGAAGTCAAGGTCCGTATTAGCTAAAGTTCTTTGCTTGGACAATGAATCTTAAGGGGCTGTATAGCAATGATTGGCGACAGCAGGATGGCCAATTAAGGCCTCTATCTCCGGATGTCTGCTTATGTGTATGGGTAGCAACAAAACTCACGATCACCTATTTATGCATTGCTGTGTTGCATGGTTTTTATAGTATGCCTTATTTGCGGTGAAGGGAGAAGCCTGGGACATGAAATTTGGTTCCAAGGGGGATGCTGGAATCCAGTGCGGATGTGCTCTTTTCAGTTTGTTGTGGAATGTAATGATTGCAATTTCAGGAACTAATAGTTGCCTCTTTTTTGTGAAACGATCAAGGCTTCACTCTAGGCACGTAGTACTCGAGCTTTCTTCGGATTGCCCATTTGGCTAGGAGTTGGCTAGCAGTTTTGTTTTAGTTTGTTTGTTTTAGCCCCATTCAGTTCTATTTCTTTTAGGTGTTTTTGGATTTGTATCTTTTTTGGGCTGATTCCTGGTTCCCCTCTTTTTGAATACTTATCTTTCTAATATAATTTATTTTTTATCAAAAAAAAAGGAAAAATAAAAGAGAAGTCACGTGGTACCAAAATCGTAGTTTGGCCATACCACCTTATTAGGTATGGTAGCTAGTATATTATAGTTTGAGGTAAAATATTGTTATTCTTATAATTGTCTATGTGCTCAGCTCCTGAAGTTATCAGCAGAAGAAACTTTTCTTGTTTATACAAAGGACAGAATTTTCTACCTTGCAAACATGGAGATAAGATGGGCCTTCGGTCTATGATGGTATATTTCTTAAACTTACAATAGGAAGTAGTAGGTGATAATTTATTTACCGTTTTTTAAAATTTGTATGGTTAGTCCGAGTGGAATTGGTTCGAGTCCTCTCCTTTATCTCTTTGCCTCTTCTGCAATCCTGTTTCTTTTGATCTTTGGTGGAAGGGGATGCTTAGTTCCTTGAAGATGTACTTAAGATTATACTTTGTTCAGACCCATGAAACACTTCTTCATTGTGTATAGGTTTCTGAATTACCGATCTTCTTGCGTAACGTGAGGTGTCTGTCTACACAAATAAAGGCCCCCGCTCAATCACAAAAAATGGTATGTTGCTCTCATCATGATATATCCGGTTTCGTCCCAAGCAGGTGGCACATATATATATATATATATATATATTAATTGTTTTAGTGTTTTCTTTGCCATCGAACTGAAAAAATATCTAATTTGTGTGGATGTACTTATTCATTTTGTTCTTCTTTCTTCTTTTCTCCATTAGTTAAGTTTCTGGAGTTGATGCATTTACACTTGAGTAAAATAACAAATTCATGCTGTCACTATTTAGAGGAACATGAAATTTAATATGAAGCCCAAAGTCATTGATGGGGACAATACTCCATATAATAAATGTAATACATCATCATTCGCAGATCGAATCCCTTTAAAGTTATCAAGATGCATGCAATAGCGAGGTGATATATGGCTTAGTAAGACAAATACAATTAATATAGCATCATATGCTGTCCGAATCCCTTTAAAGTTATCAAGATGAATGCAATAGCTAGTAATTATAGGTCTTAGTAAGACAAATACTTTTAAAAAAGTCACCAATTGGATTGTTGCTTGAGCAATGACTGCATGCGAAGTTTGTAAAAGTTTGGCTAGTAGGTTTTCTTCTTATACCTTCTAGAAGGTGTTTCTGTGAATAGATGCAGACCTTGGGGTTTTGGAGGAGGATGTTGATAGTGATATAGAACTTTGGAAGAAAGACCAGAGGCAAACCGTTATAGGCAATGGGAGGACGAGGATTCACTTGAGGAGACAATATAGGAGAGTGAATTGGGATCCGATGAGGAACTTTTTTTGAATCAGTTGCGAGCACATGAGGATGTTAGCTCTTCACATTTGCATCTGGTAGAGGATTATGGGTCGCTAATGCCGAACTCTCATGGTATATAAGTGTCAGGGACCCGTGGTAAAGTTTCAGGTCTTAAGCGGGGGGGGCCTCTTTTTTCTCTTTACCTACCATTCCTATATCTATTTCTGGTTCTACTTCTAAGATATCTATTCCTGGATGGAGTCTATTTGGTAATGATATTTCAGGGAGTAATACTAGGATTGAGAGATCCATTAAGGGTGTTCTACCAACTTCGGTGAGCATTGAGCATGGGCCGAATAACTCTATTATGATAGATAGTGGTACAGTGTGGGAAGTTGTAGGTATTAAGCCAATTCGGAATGTTTTTGATGACCCGGATCCCGAGACGGTGCTAGAGAGTATTGGGGTTCGACTTGTGGACCCAAGAGGGCAGGGGATGAGAGTCGTAGTGAGACCTAAGGTAGGGAATACTTCGGAAAAAAATGCTAACAAAGGAATGTAGGAACTGTTGTGTCTTAGATAGGCTATTAATTACGACGGAAAGGGGAGTGGAAGTTACGGTAGAAGTAGAGAGGTGGAGAGGACATTGTCTTTATATGCTGTTAATAATGAAAGTGCTTAGTTTCAATGTTAGGGGTCTCGAGGAATGCGCTTAGCATAAAAGGTGCAAGAGATTTTGAATAAAGCTAACTGTGATAGTGTTACTCCAGGAGACTAAGATAGATGAGGTGTGCAGTGCTGGTTAAGAGCATATGGGGCACTCGATTTCGGAAGTGGGATTTTTTTACCTTCGATTGGGTCTTCGGGAGGGATTCTAATGATTTGGGACGGGGTTAATATCTAGGGTTGAGGTTATCCATGGGTGGTTTACTTTGTCGGTGGGAGTTAACATTAGGGGTTTGGATAGTAGTGGGTTAGTGCAATTTACGGACCTTGCGGGGCTCACCACTGCAAGTCTTTATGGGAGGAGCTTCATGGTTTCACAGGTTTATGTGGGTAATGGTGGTGCATTGGGGGAGATTTTAATTTGATTCGCCGATCTTGCTAGAAGTTGGGGGGTCTAGATTTACCACGAGTATGAGAAGCTTTGATGAATTTATTCAAGAGCACGGTTTACGTGATTTACCTTTGTATAATGCCACCTTTACCTCGTCCGTGTCCGGGGAGAGTTGTGCAACTAGGATTGATAGGTTTCTCGTAAGCAACTCATGGGAGGAGAATATTCCCGTGTTAGTCCAATCACTTATTCTTAGAATTGTGTTGGATCACTTTTCGATTATGCTAGAGTCCACTCCTATCCAATGGGGACCCGCCCCCTTTTGCTTTGAGAACATTTAGGTATCTCATTCGGCCTTTAAAGATTTAGTGGGTAAATGGCGGGAAGGGAGTGTGCTTGAGGGGTGGAGGTTATGTTTTGATGTGCAAGTTGAGATTCTCGAAGGAGAAGTTAAAGATTTGGAATAAGGATGTGTTTAGGGATATTAGGGATATGAAGGGAGAACTTATTAGGGAAGTGAAGGAGTTGGAGAGGGTAAAAGAGACTAGGCATTTGTCGTATGATGAATTGAGTAGACGGTCTAGACAGATTGAGGAGTTTGAGGATATTTTGCTTAAAGAAGATGTTAGTTGGCGTCAAAAGGGTAGAGTGAAATGGGTCAAAGGAAGGGGATTGCAATTCCAAGTTGTCGGGGGTACATTGAGGAGATTGAGAGGAAAGATGACACTATTGTTAGGGATGTGGGGACAATTGTTAAAGAGATTTCTGTTTTTTACAAGAATTTATATTATGAGAGTAGTATTAGCCGACCAATGTTCGAGGGGTCGGATTGGAGTTCCATTTCGAAGAAGGAAGAGGGGTTGGAAAGACCGTTTAAAGAGGGTGAGATTTGGTTTAGGGTGTGATTTACTATGGCTTTTTTCATTGTTGTTGAGACATCGTGAAGAGTGTTATATTGAGAGTGATGATTGAGTTCTATGCTAAGGGCATCCACATTGCTGGGCTGAAAGAAGTCTCAGCAACAATAACAAACTCTCCATTCTCAGACTTCAGCGGGAAAAGTCTTGGAAACAACCAGAAACATCATGCCATGCGGTTGTATTTTCCGCAAATAATTCCATTTTACAACTAAAAAAAAAAGATGAGGATAATTTCACTGCCGGAAAAACAGGGAACAACCATGGAACAACCATTTTATTTCCAAAATCAAAACAAAATTACTCGAAAGAGTAAAGAAGAAGAGGATTCCATTGAAATCAAAAATCAACACAAATCAAAACCGAACTCAATTTCTCATTTCAATTTATGAACCAATAAAGCCAAAAGAACACCCAAATCAAAAACCAAAAATCAAAAGTATTGACAAACCCATCAACCGCAAAGACCGGCGGCCGGCTCGATTTAAGTCGCCGAAGATGACATCGACGAATCGCAGCCTAATTCCATCACTTACCGGAGACGACGGAGGAGGGGAGAAGGTTTCGGTCGGGGCTTAGCCAAACAACATTGATTCGTCGTCGAATGAGTTGGTTGGAGAAGAGACTGTGTAAGGGTGAAGAAGAGCAAGAGAGAGACCGTGAAAAAGAGAGATGGAGAGGGAGAGGGGATGATGTGCCGGAAGACTTTGGAAGACGACAGAGAGTTTGGGCTGGGTGTGAAGAAGAGAGAGGGATTGAAATTTTAATGGGTTTATTTGTTGTTATTTTATGAGCTGCAAAATGCCAATATTTGAAATGGGCTGTAATTTTATGAAATGGGCTATAATTTTAATATATGAAATGCATAATGGTTCATAAAATTCTCTATTTTATGGGATTAGAATTTTTTTAAAATAAAATATATTTATGAATATAATTGAGAGAAAAATTAATTTATAATATATATAGTAAGGTAATTCATGATTAAATTAATGGAACTAAAATTGTTTTAATAAAAGAGAGTGGGATGTTAATGTGGCAAAGTCTGAAAGAGTTTGAGGAATGAAGTTATTTTTGTGAAAGTCTGGAGGAAAGTCTAAGAGAGTCTGAGATAGTAGAAAGTCTAAGAGAGTCTTTCCTCCTTCCCATTCTCCGTTATGGTTAATGAGCAGCCTAAAGAATGGTTTCGTGCATGTAGAGGTCTTCATCGGGGAATCCGATGTGTCCTCTTTTCACGCTAGGTGTGGATGTTCATGGCAGGTTGCTCTTGAGGAGTGAAGCAGGGGTATTATAGAGGGTTGTTCGGGGTATTATAGAGGGTTATTGGGTAGGAAATGACGGCACGAAGGTTTCTTACCTTCAATATGATGATGATACTATGCTTTTTCTGTCCGAGGGCCATGGTAAATTTGCGAATGTCCTCACCATTCTTCAACTTTTCAAGGCTGCTTCACGCCTTAAGATTAATTTAACCAAGTATGGTTTAGCCGGCTTAAATGTCGAACCTTCGACTTTGAGTTCATACGCTAATCTCTTGGGTTGTTCTGTTATGAATTTTCCTTTTTCCTTTCTTGGGCTTCCTTTAGGTGGGAATCCTAGGGAGGCTAGATTTTGGAATCCGGTTACGGACAAGGTTTTGAAGGGGTTAGGTGGATGGTTGGGCGCATATTTTCTTTTAAGGGGAGAATTACCCTCATTGAGTCTTGTTTGTCTTGTATCTGTCCATGTTTTAGCTACCCACGGGGTGGCAGAGTGGATAGAGGGGATCGTGCGCCGATACTTATGGTGTGAAATCGGAGAGGAGATTAAGGTTCATTTGGTGGGTTGGAAGATAGTGAGCAGGCCTAAGAGGAGGGTGGGTTAGGACTTGGGAACTTGTTTACCAAAAATATTTTCTTGATTGGTAAGTGGTTATAGCATTTTCCGCTGGAGCCTGAATCTCTTTGGCATAGCGTTATTCGGAGCAAGTTTGGTGATGGTGGGATGCGTCTACGAGTCTTTCTATCACATATGCCAGTCCCGGAAAGTTCATCTCTAGTTTTTTTCACCTATTTTATCCTCATGTTCATCATGAGGTTGGACTTGGGGATCGGGTTTGATTTTGGGAGGATTATCGGATAGGAACTTTTCTCCGTTCTCTTTTAGTCGGTTGTTTAGGCTTTCTAGTCTTCATAATGCTCCAATTGTTGCTTTTCTTGTTAGGGAGGGGTGGGGGTCAGGTTACTTGGGACTTTCATTTTGTGAGGAAGCTCAATGGCCGAGAGTCAACGTCGATTGCAGATTTACTTTTCAGATGTCTTCTTTTCGACCTTCGGATATTCAATCCGATCGTCGAATTTGGATCCATGAACAGTTCGGGTCTTTCTCGCTCAAGTCTTTTACTAAAAAATTTCGCCCTCATACACAACTCGACTTTCCTCTTTACAATTTTATTTGGAAGTCCAAAGTTCCGTTTAAATAAAAAGTCTTTGCTCAGTCGTTTGAATACTAATGATTGGTGGCAAAGGAGACATCCGAAGACATATTTCTCCAAATGTGTCCGTCATGTGTATTGGAGCTAGTGAGTCCCACAAGCATTTGTTCATGCATTGTCTACGGCTTGGAGTCTATGGGCAGATTGTTTGGGGCGCATGGTGAGATTTGCATTATGCCTCGTTGTGTGAAGGATTTTTGCATGATTAGTCAATTGGGTTTTGGTTGCTCGAGGAATGCGTCTTTATTGTAGGGATATGCCATTTTCAGCCTGTTGTGGAATATTTGAATTTAGAGGAATTCTCAGATCTTCCGAAACCGAGAGACGTCGCTCTCGCTTTTGTGGGAGAAGATCACTGTGCAGGCTTCTCTTTGGGCTCAAAGTTTTGGCGCTTTTCAGGGTTTGTCATTGGGAGATTTTTCTAGTGATTGGAGAGCTGCCACACAGTAATCTGTGTGCTTTTTTTGTTTTTGTTATTTTTTAGTGGATTTCTTATCCGCCTTCTTTGTATCATCTTGCTCTATCTTCTTTTATCTAAAAGTTTGGTTTGAGATGTGGAAAAATGGAGGGGAGGAAAGTGTAAAGTGGTTAACTATATACCCCTAGTGACTGAAAAGTGTTTTTCACTTTGTTTGGTTGAAAATGTAAAAAATGGGAATCTTTCATTTTTATTTGTATGGTAAAAAACCAAGGAAATGTTAGGAAATTGATTTGAATAATTATTATATTATTATATCCTTCAAATGTATTATTATTATATTTAGAAAATGAGCCTAAAGGATGGATTAGACCGATGAAACTCCCAATCTAGGGTTAGTGAGAGGTTTTCAAAGGGCTAGGTGTTTTTGTTTCCCTCTACTTTTCCATCCCTCGTTCTTTCCATCTTACCAAAGAGAAAGTTAATGAATGCCTCCAATTGTCCACGCCTCCATTTTTTTCCTTTACAAACTTTACACTGATTTTAATGAAAAACTCAATACAAACACATATTTTAGGAATCTAAAAGTAAATTGAGTGCAATTATGTCTTCCCATCATCTGAAGGAAGATAGAAAAAATATCAGGAAGCACTTCTTAGAGAAAATAAATTCCAGTTGGGAGAAAGCATTACTTAGTAGTGATCTTTGGCTCCGTTTGTTTCACTGATAACAATTTTCCTGAAAAGTTTTTGGTAATTTAAGGTGTTTGGTAAGTCTTGAGTTAGGACCATGTATAATCAAGGTAAATTTTGTTGATGATTTGATTCACCTTATAATAGATAAAATAATAGATAAAATAATCCTAAATTGATCTTACTGTGTCTAAAAAGACTTTTGAATATTTGAGCTCTGAACTCCAATCCTGCAAGCAATACACTTCACCAGCTATAAAGAACTCCTACAAGCTAAGCTTAGAAATGCAATCAGGGATCTTAAAGAAGTTTAGAAAATCATTTAAATAATCGGATATAAGTCATAGAAACATTTTTGAATTGATTGAAAGTGAGTAACACATTATATTCGACAAATAAATAAATATTACAAGTTGCATTCTAAGGGAGCAAGCTCAAAAAGCCACTTGCAGATGAACCAAAGGAATACTCCCTCCACAACAAACAAAAAGATAGTCAATCCCATTTTTTTTTACTGTGCCTCATGAATGATTAGGGCTGGATAAGCATCGGGTTTTAGCAGAGTAGTCAATAGCGGGAAATAGCGGCGCGATCCCGGGATAGCGGAGCGCCCGAAGGGTCTGCCGCGATTGATCTTCAATAGCGGGATGGTTTGTGATAGCGGCCGGAGCGGCGCGAATCGTTGCTGGGATAGCGGCGGGAATCGCTGGGATCTGGTCGGAATCTGGTCGGATCCGGTCGGATCCGGTTGGTTCTCGTCGGAAATTGGTCGGATCTCGTCGAATCTGGTCGGAAATTGC
>JAOTQG010077836.1:0-24719 GCA_025631175.1 Iris virginica
AAATTACTAATCATATTTTAAATGAGGCATGTTGTTATATTTATTTTATTGATACAATATTTTATAAAAATAAATTTCTGAATAAAATGAAAATTATAAGAACAAAGTAGTAGAATAAAAATATAATATTAGTTGATACATATAAATCAAAAATATAATCTATTTTATTTTAATTTTATATATAAAAAATCAAAAATATTATATATAAAAGTGACATATTATTTATTTTAAATTTTATTAAATTAAATGTACAAAGAAAAAAAGAAAGAAAAAAAAAGAAAAGTAAGAAATTTAAATATTTGTTAAAGGGATAAAACTGTCCAAAAGAGTTTCAGATGGAGGTTTTAACTATTCATCTTTAGTTTTAAAGCTGATTGGTTAAAACATATTAAACTGCTTTTAGATCTGAAAGAGAAAAATTATCAAATTGTCTGATTTCTCAGTTGTCTGATTAAGTTACACAAAACCCCCTATAAAATGTTCATTAAGTTCAAACAAACAACACCTTATTCAATAAACAAGAATTTAACTCCAAAAGAATACGTCGGAATTTTAAAACTTTCCTCTTTCTAATATGAAATGAAGAAATAGCTTATGTTCGTACGTATGCTCCTAAAAGTTCAATCACTTTTTGAATTTATCTTACACTTATAGAACAAAATTCAAAAGAAAAGACTTTACGAATCTTATAAGGTTGGGTGCTACATTTTTGAAATAGCTCCTACTTTAGGATTCACATCTATTTTTTATGATAAACTATACTCTCTCTGTTTCATTTTAAGTGTTCATGACAGCGACATGTTGTGCGAAAAAATATCGTTTTAAGGACACTTAATCTGAAATGGAGGGAGTATTAGATTAATATAATTTTTTCGTAGAATCATTATGATGCAACACTCCAATTCCAAGGAGATGCAGCTCGAGTCGATTGGGAAAATTTATGCAAACCTACGCACACCAACAAGTAGTACCCGTAAAAAACGACGACACTCTAAAGATACCAGTTGCAGTGGTGCACCCATTTCCCAGGGAGCTCAAAGCTACCAACAAAACTTTAGGGGACAACCAAAGGCGCAACCTTCTACAGTATCAGTAAGCAATCACCAAAAAACAACACCAAGGCAATCTGATTGATTGATACCATCCCAAATTGCAGCCACGCCCACCAAATATCTCCTTCTTGGTTACACTTATCTGCCAGCCTACCAAAGATTAGAATGGAAGTAAAAGTTTGCAACCACCAACCACTTATCTGCCAGCCTACGGATATCTCCTCCTAACTATTGACCTGAAAGTAAAAGTTCAGAAACCATCATCAGCCCACGAAACCCTACCTAGCTACACCCATCCAAAATAAGCAAAATAAGGTCAAGTGCATTAAACTCCAAAACAAACAAATCTAGCAACTAGAGGACAAAGGCCATGGAGCAAGGCCGGGGAACCCACCACTCATGCTCTCACACAGCGGAAAGGGAGAGGACCTCTGTATTTATCAACCGTGGGGGGGAAGGGGAGAGAAGAGGGGGGGGGGGGGACCTCAAGAGGTGGTATGTGTCATGTAGATATTGGACAAGAAGCCATTATAGAGAATGTAACAAGAGAGACTATGGAACTACTTGTTAGCTGACCAGTCATAAAAGGAATTATGCAAAGCAACTTAAAACAGAAAGAAAAAAAAAAGGTATTAGCTTGAGCAAATGGAATATGTGCCAAGAATTGGATACATGCCCTGTATATGTTTGGCAATTGGCACAACTTCATCTCCAGAACTTCCATCCTAGAGATGGACCTTAAGATATGCATTTTCTTAGATAGGCTTACTACATCAATTATTGAATGTTTGGTGAATTAAGAGTCACTGCACATAGAATCTCAAACTATCTATTGTAATTGTTAAGTAGGTGTTGAATACTACTCCCTCTGTCCCTAAATGAGTGTTTTGTTTGATTTTTGAAAAGTCAATTAATATGTTTTTAAGATTATTATTTAATGTAGACTATGTTTTAAATTCTTAAAATTTAAATATTCTTAAACACATTAAGCAAACTATCAATAAAGAAAAGTTTACAACTTCACAAAAACAAGTCTGATTCTCATAAAAAGTTGGTCAAAGTTTAGTAAAATTGACCAGAGATAAAAATAAAGAAAGTCAAAACATAACACTCGTTTAGGAACGACGGGAGTATTTAGAATTTCCTTTTAGCATAAACCAAGTTCGTGTTCTTATGATTTGACTTCCTAGATAAACAATTTCCATTAATCTTTTACTGCAAAGAGAGGAGGGTACATTCCAAAATGAGTTTCAAATTTTATTCTTCATCATAAACAATACATGACATTCATTTTAAGGCGGAGTAGTTCTTTTAGTTTTGGCATCGTCTCAAGTACAAAGATAGGATTTACAGCAATTTTGGTCACTAGCCACATCGTTAAATTATACAAAACCTTTGTAACCACACTTTTACGACACATTACATCAAATATGATAATGTAGCTGTAATTACTAATAGTTAGTTGAGTAAAGAGTATAAAGAACGATTTAAAAGATCACAAAGGATTCAATTTCCAAACAACTTTCAAGTGCCTGAAGTCAGTTGATTCATTGATTTTACTCAAAGCTGCATGTCTGTGTTGTAGTAGATGGAGTGAGGTATTAGCTGCTACCTCATCATTTTTCCTTTTACGGGTCAATCGCCTTGAGCAAATTTTCCATTGAGTCTCAAATTTGCAAGCTACATGCAAAATAATATAAATCAATCAGTTCCCTCAACCAACTATAAAAACAAGACACACACAAGCGCATGAAAATATGCATGCACCGAGAATCAATCGATATGTATTCCAGCTTCGAGAATCACAGACAACATCAATTGTTAATGGCAAGAGACTGTCATTAGCAGATTTTTGATTACCCTAATCAAAGTTAACAAACACTATAACACTATGATCTCTTTGATTCAGACCAGCTAATCTCAGTTTCTAACTTTCTAGCAATGTAACATGCTAATTGATATTTTAGTTGAACCAGCTGACTATTCGTCTTCCTCTGTAATTGAAAATTATTATATACTCTCGTGTCCATTTAGGGCTTTACATGAGCAAGATCAAGCCGAATTTTTACGGACTCGAATCGATTTTTTCACATTTTTTTACGAGTCGATCTTTCACGAACTCGAGTCGAACCTAAAATGAATGGGCTAGACTTAACTCGTAATGGGCTCGCAAGCTGCTCGCGAGCCTTCGTGAGACTTTGCGAGCCATGGATTTTATAAACCTTAACAGTTCTTCACGGACTTTTTAGCGGGTCTTGGCGAACTTTTAACGAATCTTTACGAGTTTTTAATTATGAAAATTATTAATGATGTTATGTTATTTTATGCTTAATAGATAACCTATTACAGTAAATAGTAATGCATTTATGTTATAAAGTATTTATAAATTTAAGCTTTCAAAAAATAAATTTAGCAGCAATTATGAATTCATAAACATAATTACTAACAAAATGATAAATAAATAATTAGTTAAATCGTTAAGACTTATGATGATATGAATATATTACACTAATATAAAATCAAAACTTGACTATAAGTCTATAAGCACTAAGAACAAGCTACGAGCCGGCTCGCGAGCCTCGCAAGTCGAGTCAAGTCGAACTCGCAAAATATGACGAGTCTGAAAATTAAGTTTGACTTGACTTATTAAAGCACTGCGAGTCGAATCGAGACGGGTATAAACAGATCGAATCGAATCGAATTCACGCGCTGACTCGGCTTGTGTACAACTCAATGTCCATTATAAGATCTCAACTAGGCCTAAAAAGATGGTCGACAAGAAAGCTCTTTGTGGGCTTGAAAGAATGTCTCCTTCCCAGTGATAAAGCGGGGGAAGGAGCTCAAATCAACTGCTCTAACGATGCTCAATCCAACCCAACTCATTTAATCACAAATGTGTGTATTAGAGTGTGTAAAAAATATGTTTTAGTGTTAAAGAGTATCCAACGGGTTGACCCGAGTTTAACCAACCCCATTTATTTCTCAATCCATTTGAGCGATTAATTAAATGAGTAATTATAGATTGAACTCATTACAACGTGTTATTTTCTTTAACTCAACCCATTGAACCTGTTTTGCAAGACCTAGTCTCAACAAGTCACTTGGCATGCCTTCGTTTAATTCATCTATACTATCATAAATGGGAGGGGCTAATTTGAAGCCATGTCACACTTTTACTAATTACAGATTTTACCCTTCTGAGATTGGAGAGTGATAATGATGTTGGAACTTGGAGGTTGTGCAGGAGGTGAAATCCAATTTATATCTTACTTACAACACCCAAAATGAGTATTTTCTTTCAAACGATGTAATTAAGAGAAGGAGAAAAGAATGTACAAGTAGGAGTAAGTCTTGAAAGGAAGATAGAGAATAAGACAAAAATGGAATCGACTAAAAAGGGAAATTGAAAGAAAAGAACATGCATAAAAATGGAAAACGAAAGTGGTGAGAAAGAGCAGAACAAAACATCAGTGGAAGATCACTCTCCAATCTCTCCAAAGGTAAATGTTTAAGTGGCTCCAATCCTCAAAAGTTGACATGAGACTGTCCTCTCGTGAAAATTTTGAAATACTTCTTCTGCACAACCCCCAGCAATTAACATCACTCTCCAATCTCTACAATGTTGATTTATTCCTTGGAGAATTCACTCCAATTTATAGTTCCTTAAAATGTTAATACTACCATCAATGTCTCCAACGATAATGACATTAAAAACTTCTTCAAATAATTTATGGAAAGTTTCACCAATTTAAAGTTCTAAATCACTTTTTACACTTTCAACCCTTCCCTTTCATAGCTTCTCACCTTCTTTTTTTCAATAAACTTCTAGCTTGTCTAATCTTAAGCATCTGATTGCCGAGAACTCAGACATGTCCATAAAAAAGAAATCCTTTCAGTTATGATGCACTTTGCATATCTTTGGCGGCACTAAAGAGGTCCAAAAATGAGTTAGCTATTGGAGGGGCTTTGTTGTTTGTAACCTTCTTTGTTGGAAGCTAGCTGTTAAGGGTCTTAGTTATTGGAGGTTAGCTCTTGATGACCTTAGCTGTTGGAGGTTAGTTCTTGAGAACACAAACTATGGAACTGTTGTGTTGGCTTTTTGATTCAAATCCCACATCGAAAATAGGATTTATAAAGTTGACATAATTTCCACGTCTACGGTAAGGGGTTGAGTGAGTGTGCCTCCCCTTTATAAATATGCTTCACTAGTTAGGGTTACAGAAACAACTTTGAAAGAGAAGCATAAGTGCGCAATAAGAGAGATTTAATGTGCACTTGTATGCGTTATGAGGGTATTCAGGAGTGTCGAGAGTTAGAGAGTACCTCCATTCTTGTAATTTCCTAAATTATTAGTGAGTTGTTCTATGGAGTAGGCTTGAGGCACCATATTATATTGTGTGTTACTTTTTCTTTGCTCGGTGTGTTCCTCTAATTGCCTATAGTTTTGTCGACTTCTTGTTAGTGTTCGATCCCAACATGTTGGAGGTTACCTGATGAATTAATGACTCTCTCAAACCAACTCCTAATTCTCTGGCTTAGCTTTATGTATAACTTATTTACATTTAATCCTAGAAAATAAATAAGCATTGTTTTGGGGAATTAATCTCGGATGCGTGCTTACATTTAACTCTTTTTCATCGTAAAAACTAGTGACAAGTAATGTTTGTAAGTGAAGATTTGGCGCAATGGCAAGTGCCCATGCAACTTTAGTGCAGATCGAATCCTGGAATTAGTTAGCCACTCCATGTATGGAGGCTGCCTATTACCCTTGTACACTGGGTTCGACTTTTTAATGTTTGTTAGTGGCGTGATATTCCATTTTTTATGCCACTCTAACTTTTTTTTTCCCTACAAAAACAGTTCTTGAGCTATAAAGTTATAAATTATTCTCATATCACAAATCATGACATTTTTCGCTCACATGTATTTTTGTTGAGATGGACAGCAAACATATTTTGTCAATAAATAGCAAGTGACCTCTAATTGGCAAATGTAGCAAATGTGGATTAGCAAGGCTCTGATTTCTTCCTTAATGCCCTGAATAAGAAAACTGTGGGAGCCTCCAACTTATCATAATATCTTTTCAAATAACTTTCACAAAGATTTGCACCCAAAAAACAGTTATTAATAATAAAAGAAGGATTGTGCTGTTTTTATTTAATAGAAAGTTCTTCACAAGTGAAAAATATTAATGCCTAGAGGTAATAAAGGTCAGGATGAATTTCAAATATCTCACATATAACTTCTTAACTGTAAAGCTAGTAAAAAAAAATAGTGCTTAACAGTCATAGAGATCACTGAAATTTATTAACTGAAATAAAAAGAGTTGATTTCTAGGGGTGTGCCAGTGTTTTAAAAAATAAATCAGAGCTACAGTATCTGATTCCCATAATGCATCGTTTGCTATTCCCAATTCTCTTATACCGCAATTCCAGCCATTGCGTATCATAATTCTGTGATTTACAACCATGTCCTAAGCTGGCCTTTACACGAACAGCCTCTAAGAACTCTGGCCATTCCATAGCTCTAGAATAAAGCCAATAACTTGACTTTATAAACAATGGGGAGCAAAGAGATGCCAAGTATTTTCTCAAATGTAGAGAGGACAATAAGGACAGTCTTCATATCATATACTACAATATGAGAAAGCTTTAAGCTAAGGCAAGGATAGCTCTATGTCACTTTCTATAAAGCATCAATCAGTAGTAGTGCTGCACATATGATTCAAGATGGTAAAATGATAATGAAAATTCGACAATGAAAAAGTACCTTCACTTTTATCCTTGAAACCTCGAATAGTACATGCACAAACCCATGGCCTTCCTGCTCGGGATGCTTTTGCACCACCTTTCAGTTCACCATTGTGTTGTTTTAGACTGCAAAACAAGAAGTGAACAATAACATCACATGAAGAAGCATAACTAATAAGCTAAATCAGTAATTTAGAACAGAAAACAACCCAACAAAAAGAGGTCTTTTAGACTAACAAATATTGAACGGTTGAAGAGACCAAATATGATATCACTATAAAATAAGCTGTGAAAATACAAAGCACTGTCATATAGCGACATCTGATTCATCACTTCCAACAATACGCCTCAAGTAATTTGTGATACAAATTTATTCACAAAGTTCTTAAGCCCTCGTTAATTTCGAGCCGAAGCGCCAACTGGCCAGTAGGCGTATACTCATTCATCTTCCACTTCCAGCATCATTTTCTGATTTCATGCAAGGTAGCACTCGCAGACATATTGCTTGGAGAGAGACAAATCTCATACACATACCGTATAAATAACAAAATAAGTTAATCAACCAGTAACAACCAAGTATAAGCTCACGATGAATTCAACTTTTTTCATTATAACATCAACATACCACAGAGTATAATCAGATAAAAATCATGATACGCCAGGTTCAGCATATTAATATATAAAATCCCCCAAATGAATAGTTTATATATATATATATATATATATACTGCTAACATTGATCCCTTTTTTATATTGTTATGAATTCCATTCCATTTTTCAGTTTTCACATATAAGAGGGGCCAATTTGATTGTAACTGTGGGGTCTTCTACTTCTCTCCCTTTTGCAAAAGCCTCCGAATACCAAATGATCTCAAAAAGAAGGAATTGGGGATTATAAAATTTTACGACACCAAAAATGAAATAAGAACACAAGAGAATCGGTTAAAATACACAGACCAATTGCCAGAGAGAGAGAGAGAGAGAGAGTGGGGATACCGGCGAGAAAAATTGGTGGTGACGCCAACGTAGGTTTTGATGGGGGTATTAGTGGAGAGGATTAAATACACAGACCAATTGCGCTTCGTGGAACTCGATTTAGATGATTTCGCTTCTCCCTCGGGAATTGCCGACGAGGATGCTGCTAATTGACATGATTTCTTTGACGAATTTAGGTTTATTTTGGTGGGCTTAAGGTTAGGGATAGGGGTATGAGGTTTGAGGGATCTGAAGGTTCTTGAAATTATCCTTTCCATGACCTGCACGACGTGTTGAAATTCCAATTTGAAAAATCTGAACGTTAGTTAAGGCAGTTATGGCCCGATGAGGGTTTGTAATAGCTCGGTTTTTATATTCTTTTTGCTCCCGTTAGTTGCTCACTTTCCAGCCAAAAGGTAGTCACATTTTTTTTTTACGATTTTTTTTTATTATTCTTATTTCTTAGGTTTGAGTCACGATGTTAATTTATTATCGTTTTTTGGTTTTAAAGTTTTTATAGATTCCATCATTTTTTTTCCATCTTTCTCTTACTTTTTCACTTTAATTATTACAAAACATTAAATAAAATCACAAAAAATCGACTTTCTGACCCGAACCTTAGTAACTTAGACAATAATTTATGAATAGAAAAAAACGAAAGAATTTTCTGATTTAAAACAGGTTGAAGGGGCAAGATTGTTGAAAATCGAACATATGAATGGAGGAATTTTCGCTCTAGAGGCAGCCGCGAGTGTAACGAGACCATCATTGTCTTTTGTTTTTTCATCATTTTGATTTTGGTTTTTTCTAATAATAATGCTTTATGTACCACACAATCAACTGACCTATTGTACAATACAAGTCTGTACAGTACATCGGTTCGGTTGATTGTGTCGGTGATATATGCGGTACATATAGCACTACTATTTTCCTAATACTCTCATCCTTTTCTAATACCTTTTCTAAGAAGAGAAGAAAGGCTAGAAATTTAAAATTACGAGTCTCCTAGGTAGTTACTAGTTAATTTTGTTAAGAAACTTTATCCCCAATCTAATTTTCAGAACAAAATATTGTGAGTGCAGATTACTTGAAACAATTTAACTTGATTAGTAATACTGGAGTCCGATTATTGCAAACCAATAAACATCTAGAAAAAAAAGAAAAAAAATTTAAGATAATTTCATGTTTCTTCCTTTAGTCAGCTAGGAGGAACTTGTTTTAGGCTTGAGCAGCACAGAGTTCAAGGGATATTCCTACACTTCATTTGGGAAGGAACCAATGGTAACTTCAAGAAAAGAAGACTATAGATCAAGGAAGAAAATTCAACGCCAAACAAAACAAAAAAAAAATCCAACAAACAGTTGAACAATAACGAACTAAATGATCCAGACGTAGAACGAACAGGCCTAGACGACTAATCTGGGATTCAGTTTGCAGCGTAAAAGGTCAACAGGACGCAAACAACTTGAATCAAAAACATCACAGAGAGAAGCTAGAATGCAAGTCATTATTAAGTAAACCTTTGATATTGGTACAAATTAATTCCTCAGATGGTACGAAAATCAGAGCCATCTAACAACAACTAAACACTAAAAAAAAAATCTTAATCTGGTTGTCAGACAAAAATTGTGACATCTATTAATTCATAACCAACTCCTATTTCTGAATACAAAATTAGGGGAACAAAACCAAAATGAAAATAAAAACTTTAAAGTCCACAAATGTTCTGAGAGCTAACTTCTGTAACTGCTTTAGAATATTTAATAAAAGGATCTCCAAACTGCTAAAACCCAGCCATCACAATCTAAAGACGCTGCTTCTTGTGTACAATGAGAGGGAACCAGTGCCAAATGACCAAGTCTCACACCCAGAAAGAATTGCAGGCCAAAGGCTGGCATGCTTGATTACCATATAAGACGACTTCAGTTCATTCATCTCACATTCTGCCTAGTCTTTATCATTCGCTTTAGTGTAGCTAACCAAAAGCCACACTCATCCCAGCTACTTGTTGTAAGGTCCACCTGCACAAAGAAGAAAAGAAACATGGAGTGGAGCTCCTATCTCGCTAAACGTGCATCTACCGGAATTAAAACTATCTCGAGGAAGTACCTGGATTTTTAGGGCAGTAGCAAAATCGCCATTATCCAGAGCTTGGCATAGGAGTACAAGCTTTTCAGCAGCAGGGCTGGCTATGTCTTTACTGTTTAATTTGGCAAACAAGGCCCCTAGTTTCCTTGAATTATCTTCTATCTCCCGCTTCTTAGTTGCAACAGCATGTGAGCCTCCCAATGCTTCTGATGTCTCATGGAAAAGTCTTGTCAAAGTTGCGATAACAGGCTTTTGTGATGCTGCACGCGCAAGCCACAAATGTAAGATGAGTGACTAGTTTTACATCCAGACTTCATCACAAGACAAGAGCACAAAACTGCCTAAAACATGAATGAATGGATTAAAGAAGTAGCTACCTTCTATAGGGACATTATATGTACTAAAGCTTTAGACAAAAGCAAGAAACATAGTACAAGAGAGGAAAGAATTTGATAAAAGCCACGATTCTGCCAAAGAAGTTCGGGCCTTTAATAAGGACATGCTCAGAGAAACTTGGCGCTCACTTAACAAGCCTAATGACACGAGCGGTTGAAACAGGTCGCGACATTGAAGATTTTAGATGACATTAAAAGACAAACTTCCCTCACAATTAATGATCATGTCACTTTTCTAAGGAAGGAAAAATAATATCGTTACCAGGCACACTGGAAGTGTCAGCTGTCAGCACTGTTGGTGGAGGAGTTGCAGGAGTGATAGCTGACTGCGTAGGACTCTGCGGCTGAATTGGGCCTGAGGCTGTTCTTTGAACCCCTGCATTATTAGTTGGCATAAATGGCCTATATTGTGGGTTCAGACCCCCAGCCTGAGACATGTTCTGAACAGTAGGAGCCATCTGAGGTGGAAGAGGGCCTAGTGGACCAAGCCCCGGAGGTCCAGCTTGAAAATTAGAGTTGGCATTCATCTGAGGAATTGTTGCAAGAAAATCAGTAGTTGAATCATATCGGACAAGAGGGGGAGAAAATGACAAACATTATACGCTTACAGGATATAGCTGGGACTGCAGTGTGGGCGGCTGGTGAGGTTGGTGCGGCTGGTGTTGCTGGTGGGGCTGGTGTTGCTGGTATTGCTCTACATTTCTCAAGGTAGGAGGAGTTGCAGGAATAAAGGGTTTTACAGCAGGTTGAGTGGTAATGGGAGGCGGAGCAAAGTTGATCTGAAAGAATAAAAGTTTAATCACAATCATTAACAAAAGGCAGAATCTGTAAACCTTTGAGTGACTCCATCTATCCAAATATTAAACTTGCACAAAATTCAGCAAACTGAAGCACTCCATAAGCAAAAAAACTTAAGCTTCAAGACTCCATAAGACTCCATACTATTTCAGCTTGGGCCCCACAATATATTGAAGAGCGAAGGTGGGTATACATAAGAGTGGTGTTCATAAAGGATAAAAGGAATAATGGAAAAGGAAATCTCAATATCAAAAACCGAGAAAACAAAAATTATTCAGTTTCAGGCACCCCACAACATATTACAATAAAGGAACCTTTGGAAAAGATTATTAGAAGTGGAAATGATTCAAAACTAACACAAAGAAAACTTCAAAAATTATATCAATATTCTGAAATTCCATGATAACAATTTCCAAGACGAATATGTAGTTACCGGAGTGACTTGAGGTGCCGGGGTCGGTACAAACATAGTAGGCTGAGGAGCTGGTTGATATGGAGTAGGATAGGAAGGACCAGGTGGCTGCTGGTAATTTTCACGATAACTGCTCTCCGAAATTTCCTAAATGGAAAACATAAGGCAAAGATACAAAAAACTTTAGTAGTTAAGAGAAGCAGATCACGCGGTCTAACCCTACAGCAAAACCTTGAATATAGTTAAGCAGTGGGTGTGTATACTTATTGATGAAAGCTACAAATAGTAAAAGCACCTGATAGTAATTTTGAGGGGGCTCAACAACAGAGTTGAGTTGATTGCTGTGGTATACAGCTTCTGCTTGTGGTATGGAGTTGTTATAATCCATGGAGCTTGTAATTTCTCTCTCTGTGAAAACATTCAGAAAATTTATCCACAAAATATCAGCAGTCAATGGAAACTAGTTGGGAACTGGCAGAAGAGCTCATTTAATTTAAAAAGCCTATTGAGGAGTCAGATCAACACTCAACTTGGCTTCAAAAAGATAAAGAAAAAATGGAGAAACAAAATTAACCAAACGACAGTACATATAAGTACTGATCGCTGATCATTCGTGAGAGATAACATATGTAACTTTATCTTATGATCAACATTCAACATAACGCCAAAAAGAAAGGGAAAAAAAAAACAGAGTAAAACAAAATTAACTAACTGATAGTGCATATACACAGAATACTGATAAGAGTACTTTACAATTGCTTTTCAATCAACATCCTAGAGGTTGGAGACACATATATTCAATTAATAAGTGAGCTTAAATAGAATCTAAGCAATTTAGTTCCGTATTTGTTTCTAGTAGCCCTTCCTCCGTCACGGAAAAGTAAACAACGATGGGACACGATGTAACAGAAGCAACATCAAGGAAGTGGCAGTGGGGCACCATGGAAATATGCATGTCTTTCTTGCCAGATTTCAGAAGCTATATTACTGTAAAGCCAACAAGTGGAGAGATCCATATTTGAAACCGCGTCATGCCTTCTGATCTCTCAAAGGACCACAATTGTATTATCAAATAAAAAGTCTTAAACAGTTTATCTGCCCAAACAGTCCGTTAAACCACAACTTCACATATATCGAGAGGAATAGAGGATATCCTCAAGTTTGAGTAATCAATAAGCTTACTCCATCTGCCCAAACAGTCCCTTAGAACCCTTTTTGCCATTTTGTGGGGTCCGTGTCCCAACAAAGAGTCGCTATTCCATAGATATGTTCAGCAAATTCTCTATTGTGCCCTTTTAGGACTTGGATAAGGAAATAGATAGGGACCCCCATTGATTTGATACCAGTTGAAGCTAACTTAATATATGAAGTTTCCAGAGGCAAGTATTTTCTTAAAACCCATGTAAAGACAATGGGAACGCTCCATATGGGAAGGACGCAGTATTATAAGGAGAATATGTGCATTAACAGTATAAAGGAAGTACGAAAGTATCAAGGCTATGGTACCACAAGATCATATTTTCCCAGACATATTGCCAACATACTCCCTCGGTCCAAGAAAATTGTCCCAAATCAAAAGTCAAACTTATTAGTTTGTACTTTTAGTTCTCCGTATCTCCACCAAATCGCACCAATTGTCTCTTTCTTTAGAAATGGGAGTATTGTTTTGGGACAAACCAAAAAGGGACGTGGGAGATTTTGTTATGTATCACCTCTGATTTGATCTATCTGAGCGTGACCAAAAAACAAAATAAATTAGAATAGGTAAGTGAAATGGAAACATACAGGAACGCTGAAGGAAACAATACCACAAATCAGATATTACAATAAGGACATACCTGGTTCAGAAGAGAGGGCAATACGGTCTCGCAGAATCATGAGTTCGGGAGACAATTCTTCAGTTCCCACGAGTTTAAGATATTCCATAGCTGATGTTAGAAGTCCCTGACTTGCTAATATTTCAGCATACTTCTCAACAAGTTTGCACAAGGAAGCGCTGAATCTCTTCTGCCCGGTTGCCAACGCAAGGACGACAGTCTTCTCCATTAGATCCTAACATCCATCAGAGTTTCCTATTAGCCAGATTCCAGAATTCAAATGCTCCTATAAGCGAGCAATGGGTACCTGAAGAAGGTCAACATAGGATTTCCCTTCCTGCTCGGTTGTCACATGCTTTGACCAGATTTCCACTGTTTTGTCAATATTCCCAGCACATATATAACAGAGAGTTGCAGCTAGTGTATCACCAGCTGTCATGAGCCTAGCAGCAAGTGTATCACATAGCATAGTCCATTCCTCCCTCTGCGCAAACTGTTTAGGAGAACGATAACGTATAAACATACTACATACCAATTTATACAACACCCACAGAGCAGGGAGAGAGAGCATAAGAAGAAGAAATGCTTGCATCTTCAGTTTTATACTCCCTCTGTTCCACAATAAGAGTTATGTTACTATTTGCACGTAAATGGAGGTGGTCCGAAGTAAATTAATGGACACAATCCATCCTTTTTATACCAAAAAAATTTTTTTTTGACAAGTTGTTGGAACACCCCAATAAGGAATAGTGAGCACTCATGGAATGGAGTCATGTTTCACAATAGAACAAGCACAACTCAGCAGGAGCAAAGAAAAGTTTAGACTTGTAACACATCTATGATCTATATGTTAGTTAACACAGACCCAATGTCATGCCAGGTGCCCAGGCTATAAGTCCACACACAGGGAATCCAGGTTTCATATTTATCACTAGGTATGCCCGTGGGCACGTGGCACAATTTTTTATTTAATTAAATGTCTTATTTGATGCAGAAAAATGTTAATTCGAAAAATTGAAAACTTGGGGGGGTGGGGTGTGGAAAGAACTCAAAAAAATTTGAAAATTGGGGGGCGAATGTGGAAAGAATCAATGGCTCATATTGTTTCAATCTAATGGTCCAGAATCAGACAAAACCTAAGCGTCAAATCATTATGCATTTTATACAACAGATACCCATGGAACAGTTATATATTGCAATTCTGTGACAAGAAAAACAGCTTGCACTCGAAGAGTGAAGTCGTACAATGTTTAGAGAACATGGCTGAAGCTTCTAATATCACACACTGGCGATAGGGTTATCCACTTACCCTAACTAATGGGAAAGATATTTTACCCCAAGACATCCTAACAAGTAGAAATGAAGAATCTTACAACATATTAGTGCAATAACCCCATAGAAAAGACAAATGGGAGGGCGGTCATTCTTTGTATAAGCAACTAATTTTTTTTTTCTCTTAAGATTCATCACATGCTAACGAGTCTAAACTATGCAGTAAAGCTATATCATCTTCCATAAACTTACGGTGCAGAGGAGAGCAAGGGTTTCCTTCCAGGATTTCAAAGGCCTGATGTTTACAAGGCTCACAAGGTCATTATTCACCATTGCAGAAACAACCTGTGGATGCAGAAAAAATAGGATGCAGCTCAAAACTATTGATTTCAGTTGATGAAGAGTTCAATCCAACTAGCATCAAGTTCATAAACGGATGTAGGGAAGACCAAAAGATAATTCATTTGATTATAAAAGCTTTGACACCAACCTTTAGGTAAGGAGAACGACTCCTCTTGAGATATTTATCACGCGTGCTCTCCCACAACGAAGCCCCACCAACCTGTGCAATTACTAATGCATCCGCCATTTTATTTGCAGATATGCAATGGGCGACGGCTCCCTTGTAATCCCCAACAACCAAAGCACGCTGAACTGCATCATCAAATGAAAGGTCAGCATTCTCCTCTTGTACATCAATTTCTTGAGGGACATCCTCGCCACTTGGAACAGAGACTTCTGCGCCAAAGTTATTGACAGATGTTGCGACTGGCGTATCAGCTTTAGGACTAGGAAGATTATTGAAGAAATCTTCCCCATTATCAGAGGTGTAGCTGGTGATTCGCCTGTCACCCACATCAGTTGATTCCTTTTCTTCAATACTAAGAGCATTTAGGTCCTGAGACAAGTCTTCTTGCACAGTATCATTTCCTTCAGCAGGTAAACTAAAACCAAGATGGTTCAGCAGCTTTGTCCTTGCTGTTCCATCATCTTCGAACATAACCTTCAAGAATCCCCATGTTTCTCTGTCATCTTCCACTCTGCTCAGACAGCAAACCGAACATTTACAACAATGTCAACTTAGAACTTAATGGAGGTGAAAGGAAATTTGCACCGAGTAAGAACATACTCCGACTCTTGAGATTTTTTTTCACATAGAAGCCTCAGCGATGATCTCTCTCCACTTCGCATTGCAGCTTCAAACTCAGAAGAGCTACTCACTAAGTTGTGTTCAGTAACTAGGTCGTGAACATGAACCTGAGAAAGAGAGAAGGAAATGAGAACAATAGAATCATACAAAAGCATTTATTGTAGTATAAAAACAAACTATACCTGTGAAGGTTCAGTTGAAGAGCCTGTAGAGTGAAAAGATACAAGCTTGCCACCAAAACCAAAAGAAACGCCAGCTTTACGTTGGTACCATTTTGGGGCTCGTAAAGGTGCTGCATAGATCAGATTACATAAAGTACCAAGACCGAAAAACTAGATTTAAGCAAATAATAAGAGACAATGAAAGCCAATACTAGCATGTATAACAGTAAGCAGAGAGGGGAGGGTTGGTGTAGTTAACTTTTACATTTCAGTCAAGAAATGTAGCATCTTGATACTTTGGTGACCATGGATCCTCTAATGTCTTGTTACTTATCCTAATCCTTCATGTCTAACTGAGATTTCAGTTTAGTGTTCATAACAGTCACTGAGTAAACCATTTCAAATTCATCTTACACGCACTGATGTATTCAGTAGGGTGTCTGGAAAGGGTCCACTCTTTTATTTATTTAAAAAAAGAAGAAATTGTATTAATATATAAAAATTACAAGTGGCGGACCAGGAATGCTCCCCAAAAGCTACAAAAGCATGCCAGAGCGGCGGGGACAAAACAGCTAAAACAAAACTGCCATCCAACTCCTGGCCAAATCAGAAAGGGGCACAATCCATAGAAAGCTCCCACACTCCACACTCAAAGAGAAGACCGAAAGGGATCCTTTCCCATGGCAGAAGAAAGACAACTCTTGGCTCCTAAAAATGCGAGCATCACACTCGATCCATATACTCCACAACAAACTGCAAAAAGCACAACCCCACAGAACTCCAGCATCCCCCTTAGAACCAAAACCCATTTGTCTTATCATACACTTTATGCAGCACTACCCAGTAGATCAAGAGGATCTTACCATGATTAAAGCTTAGGTTATGCCGAGCATGCATTCTGTGGTGCTAAGGCCCGTGCTTTGCTTGTTCAGCACTAGCAATCTCTTCAGCTTAATATTCATGTTTTATCCTATTATACTGTTTAATTTTGCCCTAATTTACCACTCCTAGTGATTTTTCATTTCATGTTTTGGGAAAAGAGGTTCTTCGAAGCTGCTCACTCATAAATAGTAATCAAGACCTTACAGTTCTACAGAAAAATGGATTCAAGTCATAATGACGATGGAAAGGCAAAAACTATTCACAACTGATAACAAATATGCAAAGGGCAATAGAATATTATAACTTCTCTACTACAAGGGATTTACGACAGAAAACAGAAGTCCAACGGCGCATTCATAGCACCAACAATATTCAAGAGACAGATGCAGAGTCCCAGAGGAACTAGGAACTCTCTGGAGGGTGTTTAATCAGCTTTAGATACAAGGCAGGCAGGTGATACGTGTCAATTCAGTACGACACTTTAGAGCATGTTTTTTGTGATTTCCCTAAATCGTATAATATGCTTTTTAGCACTCAAAAATAGATCAAAATGTTGGCACACATACGGAACAAGTTCAAGACACACTCCCAACATTCAGAATATGTTTTGCTGATGGTAAGTATTCGTGTGGACATGCGGGGAGGGGGGATACTTTTTGATCATTGTAGGTGTTAAAAGTAAAATCAACGAAGATCTGAGAAGCAGTTTACCTCCAACAAAATCACTATCACCAACGCCATACCGGTCACAAGCCTACAACATGAAAATCCATGGAAGGTTAAAGAGAGGATAAATATAATTACAAACTATACCTGCTACCACATGAAAAATGTTGGTAGCTTTAAGTTACCAAAACATACTGTTTCTAACCGGCAACAAGAATATAGTACATCAACGGCAGAATTGAAAACATTTTAAACATAGACATACATTTGACACTGGTGAGGAAAGTACCAGGCCCTGACATAGTCCTTCCATTAAATGTTCGTATAATGCAGCATTAAATTGCAGTATTATTTCCACCAAGGAGGTGGTCTTGAAGTTGAGAAAGACTATTTATGTTCAGTTAAAAAAAAAATTATTGTAATAACAGGTTAAGGATGGAAGTCCATGCATTATAACAACTATATAACATGCAAAAAGACAAACCTCGATATTGTATATGCCAATTTTCCCATCAAATGAGGATGCTGAAATGACCCCAGGTATCTTTGGGTACCAGTGCACATCAAAATTCCAATTGGTTCCAGCCGGAAGTTCAGAGACAATCTGTAAAAAATCAAACATCAAGGCAGTATGAAGCCAAGAGAAACAACAAATTTTCCTGCATACATTCTAAGATGTAAAAATGACTGGCTGATCAAATAGACCACAAACTAAGGCCAAATCAATATAAGTAATCTACCAACCTCAGCAGACTCCGTATCCCAGCAAATTGTGCGATTATCTTTGGCACATGTAAGCAAGTAGGAGCTGTCACTAGGACACCATGACATGGCAACGACACCTGAAGAAAGGTGTGCAGGAGAACACAGATGTAACAGCAGAAATTTGAGAAATATCAAATGAAATAAGAAACTAAATGACGGAAATGAATCCAAGACACAGATGACATAATCACCCAACAAAAATAAAGGTCAAAGAAAACATTTGTCAACAAATGATATGGGCTAAAGGTTATTCCTTGTTCTCATCTTATCTTTTCATTAAAAAAAGGTTTATAAGAAAAGAAAGAAGAGCATACAACAGCAATGCTGGGGAAAAAAAAGAACAAAGAGAAATGACTGCAAAAACAAAGATTCTAAAAGTTATATATACTAAAGATCATTCCCGGAAAGGTTATAGGCTTGAGTTTACAGAAACAGAATTCGAAAGGAAAAAGGTCAAACCAAATATGAAACTGAAAGTGCATTTACATTTATATATATTATACACCAAATTTCCCGAGAATATGTAGCTGAGTGCAAACTGCAAAGTAATTCTCCCTCCGATAGTATTATGCAGGGTTTCTTTAAGGACATCATTACAGCTAATAACCCAACCACAAAACTTAAGCAATCCTAAATAGTTAAAAATTCCCCACTTTATCCAACAAAAAATAAATACTCCCTCCGTATCGAAATAAGTTTCCACTACTTTTTGGGGTGTGGTCCAAAATTCGTGTCCACTTAGAAACTTACCTTTTACAACTAAAATAATGATTTGTGCCCACAAGTTTCTTTGGGCCCCCTTTAAAACTGTTGTGGCCATATAATATTTTCATCAATGGAGTCGAATAGCTTTCCTAAAACTATATGCCAATTCAAACAGGACACCTAATTTGGATAGGCGGGAATATAAAACAAATCTAATCAATACAGCAAAGATGCCTCTCCTTTCTATAGAATATGCAGCAAAAGATTTAAAAAAGTAAATTAAAAAAAAAAACATTTTTCCGCTCTTTCTTAGGCTGTCCATCAAATGCTGTCCAAAAATGATGCCCACAAGGGAAATCAACATGAGAAGGAGCTTTAGTTTTCAACACCACATCTCTAGTTTACTAGTTAATTGGTCAATGTACACCTCATAATAATAAGATTTTAGTATAAAATGACTCCTAGGAGAATTCACCCATCACCAAGATTCCTAGAAAATGGAAGTGATGTATACCCTGCAAAGCAAATGCATGAGATGATTCAATTACTCATAGTTCCACACAAAGAGATAGGAGAAAGCAGAGACTTTAGAGTCTGATGCAACTGAAGCATATCGTGGCGGTGGAACTTGTCATTTTCTACTCCCCCTGGCACCCAACTCACTGACCGATTACTTGTGTTACTAACGAATCCATTATAAATTAACGAGGAACTAAATACTTTTAATATTGTGATACTGTCCGAACTAGCATAAGTATGTGATCATGTTATTCAATTGACAAAAGCATGACACAAGGTCATTCAAATCAAAGCATTGATTCTTTCTGAATAAAGAACTCCTCAAATCCTAATCTACAGCATTCATCATCATTGCCTTACTAACCTTTGACACAGCATATTCACAAACCAGACTAAGATATTCTCTCTAGCATTATTGTTGATTAGCAAGTAAAACTGTAAAAGGGGACAAACATTTTCATAATTCTTTTCGAAATTATCTTCCAACATTTTTCAAATACACAAAGAGAGCAGGAAAAACACAGAGAGACCTTTTAATAGAGCTAGCTAAGTTCCAGATAGTAGAGAAACATCCATAAAAGGACAATTGGTATGGAATGAATAACTGATATATGACAGTAGAAAATGAGGCTTATCCCAAGCTTTGTCATACCTTTACTGTGCCCAACTAACTCTTTGAGTGGTGACATTGTGTTCCTCATATCCCAAACCTGGATACATATATCAAGAGTAAAAATCACAAAGATACAAAATTGCTAGTACCAATCCAAACAAGCTCAAAAGCTAAAACATTACCCTTAGAGAAGGTGAACTATCATCATCGGAAGCAACAATAAGTTGAGTGGCAAAATCAGGGTGCCACTGCAAAACAGAGCACCGCCTTCTTACCGAATCTGAAAAACTGTTTAAAAAATGGTAATTTAGCAGTTAGGCTGATTATTGAAAATCATATCCTTCAGTGATTCATCATGCAAAACGCCCCGAACAACTTGGATCTGGTTGTAAATAGGTATACCTTATTACCGGTTTCTGCTTCCTTAGATCCCAAACCACTAGAAAACATAATATATATATTAGCATAACTATAAACAAAGTACGTTATCAAAGATTCAATTGTAAGCTTTCCTTCCTTACCAGTTGTCCCATTAAAAGAAGTGGACGCAATAATGGGTTGAACTTTCCTATTCCAAGATAAAAATGATATTTCACCCTGTGTTGCTGATCCACTACCCTGCAGAGATAAACAGATTTGTAAAATGGAAAGTCCACAATTTGCACATAAAAAGAAATCAGGGTAAGTATTCTGTAAATTAACACTGCATAAATATCGCAGGTCACTTTAGTCAAAGAAACTTAATATGCAAAATGAATTCACAGATATGACCACTAAAGAGACTACAAGATACAGTCCCTCCACTAAAATCAAAACCAAAGTTATCCACCCAGGAAAAAGAATTTAAAGAATAGTCAGTGAAACATGTAAACTACAACAGCAAACATGAAAGATAAATAAACAAGCATAGATAAGCTTGTCCACATGTCCATTTGGGATTGCATCAAAAAATTAATCACATGTTTAAAATATATTGAATAAGCACAGATTGTTAAAATGAAATATGCAGATATCATACACGGACACAAAGATATACATATTAATTTGAGTCATCGACTACACAAAATATTCAATTATCCATTCACACCACTGTGCGAGAAGAATAAATATTAGTTTACTCAAATCATACCAATAATGTGAAAGCAAAGCATGAGTCAGAGTTAAAATCTAAATTGGTAATGACATAGTTTATTGGTCAGATGTACGACTTTGTGTTATCAAATAATTGACATTATCGTCTCTGTTTGATCCTCTTTTCCCTTTCCCCTTCTATTTCCACCTATTCAATGGTTCTTCATCCGCTCACAAGAGCAATAATATATTCTGAGCGATTGCCTGCAAGGATATGCATGTCTAAGCTTCTTGAATTATAGAATTTATACTTATTGGACCGCTCCAACCTCTTTAACCATCACCATCCATGTTAGTTTGATATTTCAACTGGAGCAGTTTTTGGTTGTTTTATATATGTCTAGAGTCTCTAGACGATGATTTATAGGCAATTGGGAAGGTTGTCAACTTGTCATTCAGCACTAACTTAACACTCATCCTTCTTTTCTACCGGACAAGATTCAGAGATAAACTGTATTAAGAGGTGAGAGAAGTCCATTGAACACAATAAAAGAGCATCAAAAACAACAAAAGGAAAAACTAAGATAGTAAGGCTCACTCGGTAACCATATCACCAAATTAGAAATAGAAATATATTTTTCTTTATATTCATTTCTAATTTTTGTCCAAAGAGAGTGAGAAAACAGAAAAGCGACCATTTTCATTTCTCATTTTCACATCTCAAAAAAAAAAAAAAACAATCAGCAATAACCCCTACCACGCCGAACCAACCAAGCTGTGTGGCTCATCACCATAGCCGCCAGCCGTCTGACCCCACCACCACCCAGACGTAAAACTTAATGTATCAAATGACCACCATATCCACCCACTCCACCTGCCCAGAATGTCACCCATCATCACCCCAAAGCCCAACTAGCATCACCCACCACCAACTTCACCCTCGTCCAACCAGCGCCCCCATCTTCACCAAAACCACTACTAAAGACAAGTTGGAGCAACAAAGGAGCCCTGCCGGCCTGGGTCGTCTTCCCCTTCGCACCAGCTTCGAACTCGCCTCAATCCTCCTCAATCGAGGCCCTAGCCAATCTAATGAGGGGCAATGTAATAACCATGGCAAAGGGAGGGAAAACAGAAAATGAAAGCAAGATCTACCTATTTGTTCCACGGGGCAGTATACCAGATTGGGTCGGCGGCAGCAGCAAGATGAGGGAAACAAAGGTGAGAGGGAGAATCTGAGAGAATTAGGGAGGAGGAAAGAGATGTATCTATTGGGAAGGGGTGTGACGGTGGTGGGAGTAGGAGGAGGGTCATCTTTCTGTTGAGGATGCTTGAAGAGTTTAGAATGAGAGGGAGAGAGATATTGATGAGTTAAAGAATTTTGGGATAAAAATGTTTCTCCAAATTGAGACGTAATTTTTTGTCATTTCTATTTTTTGGCAAATTGAGAAACATTTATGTCAGGTTAGAACGAAAATAGTTACAAACTGCATTTTAAATTTTTTTTGTAAAAAAAAATTTTGATATATAAATGGAAAAACACAAACAGAAATGGTTACCAAACAAACCCTAATATCCCCATTCATTAAATACCAACAAGGAACCCCTCAAAATGACACAATTTACCCTGAAAAACATAGAAAAAACTGTCCAAATGAACCATTTAACAGCGAAACCCCCGCATCCAGAGAACATAATGTCATCTCTCTCTGTCTCTCCCTCCTTCACCCTCTCCCTATCCAATCTCTCTCCCATCCCACATTGAAAATTCTCCCAAACCACCTCAAACAAATTATTCCATAAGAAGCAAACCACATATCATGAATAAATGGTTATGAGAATCCAAGGAGTAAGTACACATCACACATCAATCCAAGCAGATCTCCGGGTAGGGCGTATGCAGTTGCAAGACATTGTTAGTGTTAAGTTTATAGCAACCCAGGGCCAAAATAAGGCTCTCAATTTAAAGGGAGATTGAACCTTCCAAATGAAAGAGGACAAAGGGACATGAAACATGCTAGGAGAATGTATAAAATGGAATGAAAGAGATTGAAATTACTGCATCCTGGGTCCTTCTGAAACCTAATATGTCGAAATTCGAATTGCGCTTTCAAGAACCAGATCTCAGGTAAAACTTCTATGAGAGAAACAAACTTATCTGCCTCCCTATTATTCAAGTTTCAGGAGAACTGGAAGATCGATAACTAATCCATCCTAGCATTCATTTCAAATACACTCATTTCAGCACATCATTCCTTAGTTGCCCAAATATTCCATATCATAAACTAAAGCCAGTGCAATGATGTCCTACATGAAAATTCCATTCAACTTCACCCGGCCAACCTTTGAAAAGGCTTGGCTCCCAACCTAATCCTCAGAACTAATCTAATTCTCTGTGTATCCTCCTCAATTATATGATGGACCCTAGTGTAAAATTTGATCAGCTAGAGGTACACATTAGTTATCTTACTTAACTGCCTCACAACCTATGTCAGAAATACTCGTGTATCTATTTTTCTATTAGAACTTTATCTCAACTTAGTTAATCCCTATGAAGTCTAAAGCTTCTAGTCACTATTCTGGTTCATGATTAAGACAACCTTCATCTCCAAAGTATTATGTGATGACATATAACACGCACCATAGAATGTGATCTTGTATATGGTGTATCAATCTATCAACCACATACAACCCAAAGACAAAAGGGTAATGCCTAAAGTTGATCTATATAGTCCAACCTAAGTGTAAAGATAGCATAAGATTATTAGAGATAGTCCCTACAATCAGAAGTAAGGGTACATTCGTTTTAAGATTTTTGTCCAACTCTTCTAACTTTGGCCATACCTATTATTAAGTCGCAACCAGTTGTAACTTGTAACTTCAAGATGATGGTATGCCTCTTAACATACCACATATAAACAAGTTAACAGGAATAAGCTTTGCTTTTAGTTACCAGTCTTGACAAAATGTGATCCTTCGTTGTGGATAGGCTGAAGGGATCACGAGGAACGCTCTATGGCCAGTGCAGATGGGGATGGTACGGTTCACTTGATCGTTTCTTGCTTGGGATTTTATTGTGTAGCGTGTGCTGATCCACCAATGAGAGTGATCTGGATATTAAGAACCGAAACCTTAAGAAAATTATTAACGGGTCAATGACGTTGACAGTTCCTTTTACAACGTCCACCCTCTGGCACAAAATTACCATTAGAAAATGTGGTATTCAGCGTAATGTTTTGGATGCTGACATGAAATCCTCTTCTATTGCGAGCCCATGGAACCTATTCATTCGTTTTCCACACATCCTCATCATATGGAATAGATTGTGATTTTTTGGGAAGATAAGGAGTGCTTTCGTGGGTAGTTCCTACCCAGTTGTTCGAGACGTAATGCTCCATCTCTAGCTTCTTGGTTTTAAGTTGGCAGGTACTTAATCGAGAATTTATTAACAGACACGCACACACACAGGCACAAACAAATACAACCTAGCTTTTCTTCTTATTGAAAATTTAGCTCACACATGACACAACCAGAACCATTAATAAGGGAATACATTCTATTGCGAGCCCATGGAACCTATTCATTCGTTTTCCACACATCCTCATCATATGGAATAGATTGTGATTTTTTG
>JAOTQG010077836.1:24819-39239 GCA_025631175.1 Iris virginica
TGCTCCATCTCTAGCTTCTTGGTTTTAAGTTGGCAGGTACTTAATCGAGAATTTATTAACAGACACGCACACACACACTCACACATGACACAACCAGAACCATTAACAAGAGAATACATATTTCATCCAGTAAACTTGCAAGTATAGGCTGGAAAGAATGATAAACTGCTCTTGCTCATCACACAAAAATGGGGTAAAATTACCTTGAGAGGAGGAAAATGAGTAGGTTCAGCTGGTCTTGCAATATCCCATATACAAATTTCACCTTCATCAGCCCCAGAAGCAAGATGATTTGGTGAAAGAGAGCAAAATTCCAAACCACGAACCTAAATCAAAACATATGATACCGGAACAACCAAGTCATGTAATAAATAAATTCAGGTAATTGTCAAAAGTGCATCCTACATAGGAAAATGGAAACTTACAGGCCCTCTGTGCCTTGCAAGTTGTTGAATAAGAGCACCTTCACTTTCATCGGAACTGAAGTGAGTAAAAAGATGTAATGAGAATTCATGATTACACCAACAACAATTTATATTTAAATTTACATATATACACATCTTTCTCTATCAATGATATTCTTCTTTCATAAAAAAAAAATAATAATATATATACACATCTTGTGGAGAAGATTATGTTCCATTGTACGGTAAGTAGATCTTGACTTAAAGCCTTTCCAACAAAAACCTTTTCTTTCGTTCTTGCTAGCTGTTTTTGGAACATTCTCTCCTTTTATTTCTTTATTGAAGCATATGTATTTGGTTATATTATAGAAAATACAATAACTGATATTTTCAGATGAAGAAAAGTTGTTCAATACAGCATTTCCCTTCATTTATTAAAAGAGGGCAAATAAAAATTATATCCAAAGACAGCTTTGAACCCTTATCCAGCATACGTGATCTTGGCTCATGCATGTTTCCACGAGTAACATCATCCGTTGGCTTCAATTTCCAAACGGTGTACGTTCTAGTTCAGTGAAAGATTTATGCAGTTTATAACTAGAATAATTAGATTACAACATAACTACAGGAACTGTTTCCTGCCGCATGCTAAGAGAATTCTGTTATAAACTAAAACTCAATATGGCATAGAAGTGGATGCAACATATGACATTCAGCCCATTTTGCTCCACAGATTTGTTACTCTCCTTCACTCAAATTTAGGCGAGGCGGAAGTATTTACTAATGAGAAACTGAAATTATATCCATTTTGACCCCAAAGTTATTAGGATGAAATTGCTTTTTTTTTTTTTTGACCCCTTTGATTACAGCTAGAATCACACTTCAAAAAAGTTGGCCCATTGAGCCAAATTCAAATTCTAACATTTAGTTGTTCATCGTTGTAACCCGAATTCACCACTGATTGAGAAAGCAGAGAGTGCCCACTCCAAAATTACCAATTGGACACTAATTACTGTGGGGGGTGTGTGTGTACACAACGCTAAATTGACATCAACTGTATGTTATGGAGATCCAATTAAATCACTAACCGAATCATCAAAATGTGGAGCAATTAATTGATCAAATAATTAGGACAATGCAACTTGATAACATCAACTGAGATCAACCACTGTACCCGATAAGCAAACGCGGATTCCAAATTCCGATATTGCCATCAACGAGACCACCAGCAATTAACCCCAGCGAAAAATCCTCGGAACCGCCGGCCGGATTCTTCCCCCAAGAGAGCCGATTGAACGGCTCGGAACTAGGCACAGCGCCGGCTAATGGGAGCTTACGATCGTCCGATTGGAAGTCAAGTTGGAAGATCTCGAGATTGGCGGATGAACTGAATGATATGTCGACTGCCCCCGCCATCGTTCCCGCCGCCAGGTAGGGAGCGTCCGGCGAGAACGCCACCGACGCCGATCTGTTCACCTCCTTTATACACGCCATGATTATTCAGAGATCTGGACGGAAGTGATTCAAAAGTTAGGGCTTGTAATTCGAATTTGGATTGAATTTTGGGCGAGAGAGAGGACAGATCGCGACTTTGTGATGGTGGAAATTTGTGTGTGCGTGTGTGTGCGTTTTCTCTCTCTATCTGTGTGAGAGTGTGTGCTCGTTTCTGTTACTAGTTCAGTTCTTTCATTTTTGCGCTAACGAGGGTTTTCGTTAGTGGGTTGTATTTTGATACTGAGAGAAAGTGTTGTGGATCCGTCAGTCGTCAGTAAACCAATGGGGTGATGCCATGTTTGTTAACTTTGTTCAAATGACAAGAAAGCCCTTGTATTATGAATTACCCGTTACCCAATTAATTCGAATGTTTCATTTTTATGGAAAATTAAGAATGATTTCATTCAATTTCTTGATTAAGGTTTTCTTTTTTTCTCCATAAATTATGTGATACCTTTGATTGATGGTGGTGTTAGTAGTTAACTTCACCAAATTGAGCCACGTTCACTTTACTCATTTAAATTTGACTAATTTTGACAATTTGTTTACTTTAAATCAAATGATTATGAAAATCTTATTTGTTATTACAATTGTATAAACCATGTTAATAATATATGTAATATTGTTACAGCTCTCAAATTTCTAGAATCTAAAATTAATGTGTTAAAATATGATAGCTATGTATTCATTTGATGATATCAAGCATAAACTTTTTAATAAAATCAAGTATTAATACTCCTTTTGACACGAATGACACATTTTAGAGACACATTATTTTTTGAAAATATTATTTTTGTGTGTTGAAAATTTTGGATTACCCAATTTTGATCGTTAATAAAAAGGAATGTATCCCTCAATAATTTCTAAAAAGATACATCTCCCTCTCTTCGCTTTTGATAATATCTATCGAATCTGGGTAAGTAAATAAACTCTAAGTTTGAATTGCTATTAGTTTTAAGTTTGAGTTGTTACTAGAAATCTTTTGGTCTCAAATTGCTAGTAGATTTCAAGTTTAAAATGGATGGCAGAAAATTATTATTAATAATGTACAAACGAGCTTTAAATTCATCTATAATATTCTCTGCTTTGTATAAAATAATTCACCACATTGTAAATGATTTAGGGTCTTATGCATCGAAGTTCATACATCTCTTATGAATTATACACATCTCATTAACGCAACATCAATCTTCATTACATCACTCTCAGCTTTCTGTGTTTATATTGTGTCAGCGTTGAATTATTCGGTGACAATAACTTTGTTGAGCAGCTAATTATTTGCTTTAAAGCGTTTTAAGATAAATGACAACATATAATTATAGCAATGCGCTTAAACATAATTCCTTGATTATATGGTTCTTGATTTTCTCATGCACACTCAATACTATCTTATAATAAATGATTCATTTACCCAAATCTTACTTTTAAGGGATCAATAGTTTTAAACTTAAGCACCTTAAAATCCGAATCGAATAAAAATTAGACCTCGTCTATCAGGAATTTTTTTTTTTTTCAAATTGCACCTCCATTTAACTTAGTTTACGGTATCAATAGTTTTATGAAAAATACCATTAATGCAACGTTAGAAATCTACTCCACGAAGAAGTGATACATTTATTCACTACAACCTAATTAACGGTGGACGAAAAAGTAGCCCTTCATGCTCTGATGCATTAAACTGATAAACTCTAAATTTTCTCTTGTTTTGCTTCTCTCTCTTTACCCTTATAAGTTAACTAATGTATAAGTTATTTTATATTCAACTACATAAGAGATTTCATCAATTATAAATTATTTTTTTAATTTTTCATGCAAGATTATATTTAAACTGTTGGAATATGACTCGTAATGAATTTGAAAAAAGAAAGAAGCATGTCATCGGTCGGGCGATGGTCACCAGGACCGCCCAGGCGATGGTCTTTCTGCTAGATATAGATTTGTTGAATTTGAGGATCGCTCGAGAGCTGAAGAAATGATCGTCCAAGCAATGGCCCAATTTCAGATCTCATTGGGCATTTTTTTCAATCTCTAAAAACCCCAGGGCTTGCTAGGGTATAAATAATAACTTAATTGGAACATATTTAGGGCGTGGTAAAAATCCTATATGTTTGAAAAAGAGCCGTAACTTGAGAGAGGCCTTACAGCCTTCTTGAGAGAGTTGGAGGGTTATATACCCCACATATTGAGAGATTGTGAGATTGTAACTCTGAGTGACTAGTAATTCCTTTGTAATTAACACTCCATGTTCTCTTGGGTTTATTTATAGTGGAATTGTTTCTTTGCGACTTGTGATCTATTACTCCCTCATTTGGAGGGTTTTTCACATAAATCTATGTGTTCTCTTTTTTCTTTTATTTTCCACATCTATTATTTTGTATTTTTTCGATGTAATGTCTTGCAATTTATATAAAATAGCAGTTGATCCTAACAAATAGGTATTAGAGTTAGAGTTTAGGTCATTGCTTATTTTTTATTATTGATTATTACAGTGATTTTAATTGAAAAGTACATATGAGATTGAAAAATTCGATTGCAAGGTGGATTTTATAATGTGACAAGTCAAGATGCGGGCAATATTAGTTCGAAATGGATATGATGAATTTGGATGGTAATTAATGCGAATAAACATGAGTCAAAGATCGATGTAGAGTATGTTAAACTCGGTAAGAAGGCTCTTTCCTCGTTACACTTTGAGTCTTGCGGATGATGTGTTGAGGAAGGCATTAAGGGAGAAGATTGCCGAAAAGCTTTGGCTCAAGTTGGAAGGTCTCTACATGTCGAGAAGTATCAGTAATTGCCTATAGTTGACGCGAGGAATTGATGATTGCAGGCTTGAGGAATGTATGACAATTGAAGCACTTCTTGATAAGTTTGATGGTTTTCTTTGAATCTAGCCAATGTTGATGTCAAACTTGCTGATAAGTAGTTGGATATATAAATTATTGTGCTCTTTGCCTATGGAGTATAAAAGTGTTTCTTTCGAGGTGAATAACGCTTTGTCACAACATGATGTCATTGAGACGCAACTGGCTCCTCAAACTGTGGTATCTCAAGGTGACCTCAAGTTGGTTGCAACAAAGGGTAGATCACTGGAAAAACGGTTAGGATCTAAGATTAAGGAAAATAATGTGATTTACTATATAGATGCCAGGGAAAAGGACATATTAGAAGGTTTTTGTTGGGAAAATGGGTTATAACCCATCTTACAGCCATTTTAAAAGTGGATTCCGCTACTCCGATAGAGCGGGTCTGAGATAATACGAGCACTCCTATCTGGGGCCGGGGTTATAACGTGAAAAGTCTAGTGACTAAAATAGTCGAGAGGATAAATGTCAAAATTGACCGTGATAATGGTTCGTTGAAGTGAGTTTGTGGGTGTTATCCCACATTGAGAGAAAACCAAATGTGATATGTGTTTATAAGTAGTTGTGTTGGATCTAAGGGCATGCCCTTAGGGGCATTCAAGTTTTGTAGAGGGTGAGGTCCTACTTACCCACGCGCGCTGCTGTCTCGGCTCGACTCGGTTCGGTCGATCGCGCGTGCACATCATGTAGGAAATTCTCTCTACCGCTCTCTCTCTCTCCCTCCCACGAAAATTCTCCAAAGCTGTGTCAAGTTCTCGTTTTTCAATTCTGGAATTCTGCCATCCTGCCTTTTCTGATTTTAAGATTTAGTCCCTGGAACTTCTGGCTTTGCAATTTAACACCTGCAACTTAAAAATTCTGAAAAACTTTTTTCGAAAAAAAAAATTGTTTCGAAAAAAAAACTGAAGTACTGTGTTGAAAACCTGCTTTAAGGTATTAATATTCTGGAAAACAAAAAAAAATCTGCAGTTTGCAAAATTAAAACTTTCAATCCCTGAAATTTCAAATTTTACAGTTTTACCCCCTATACTTTCTACTGTGTGCAGTTTGACCCCTGTATGTTATAATTTCTTTTGAAATTGCTCCTGCAGTTAAGGAAAGTTTTGGACAACATGCATTTTCTGACAGCTGAAGTTTGCAAGAACTTTACAGTTCAATCCCTAAATGTTTGAGATTTTGCAGTTTGATCCCTGAAACTTTGTTTCAAAAAATATTTTGTGGAAATCAGAGTTTATTTATGAAGAACTTTGTTAAACAGATTCTGGAGAAAAAAAATTCAGATTTCTAAATTCTGCAGCTTTTTGGATTTACAATTTAGCCCCTAAATTTCAGAAATTTATCCCTTGAACCCCTACACAGGCTACACTTCTATACGGAAAAAATTTATGTACCTGAATTCACTGGATCAGATCTGGTGGTAATTAAATAGTTCTGAAACTAATTTTGTGGTAAATCTGCAGTTCTGTAAAATTTACAGTTCAATCCCTGAACTTTGGGTTTATGCATTTTAACCCCTGATTTTGCATATTCTATAAATTTGCTGCTGATTTGGGAAATAGTGCATGTGAAGCACACTAAAACAGTTTTTTGGAAATTTTGTTTCGAAAAAACTGCATTTTACAATACTTGCAGTTCAGTCCCTGAGCTTTCAAAAAAGTACAAACTACCCCCTGGACAGTGTTATTCAGATTCTCAAATTCTGAATATATATTTGTGAAGTTACTTAGGGACAGATAACTAGTCTTATATATCATTACATTTGAATATCACTACATCTTACATATTACATTTATTTTCAATATCAAACTCAAATATCATCAAATATCATATTTCAATATTAAACACTTTCCATATATTACCCCTACACCTATACATATTCATAATATATTATCTCTCCTCAATTTTCTCTTCACATTCAAACCTTTCACATCACATTCTCTCTCCTCACATCACTTTCAAATCTTTCACATAATGGGGGCAATTTAGTCTTTTAGTTCATAAATTCATATCACTCATATCATCTCATATTCATATTGTGAACAATACCATATCACTCAATATTACCATATATCGTATTCATGATCGGACTCTTATCAATTGTGGTGTATTAGTTTGGAAGAGTATTTCAAACTGACAGTCGATTTATTCTTTGGTTACTAGGTAATCAAGAATGAAATGTGGAAACACTTCGACTAACCCAATGAGATTGGGTGTGATTCCTGGAATGAACTTTGTGTTCGAAAGCTTTGAACATGGGACATCTCAACCTCCCATGAATGGAATGAATGGATTTTCAGTGAGTGGAACTAATGTGATTGGTTCCATACCTTATGCTACTAGCATTCCCTCGAAACTGCCAAAACCTGACAAATTTGATGGTACAAAATTTAAGAGGTGGAAGCAAAAGATGACATTCTACTTAACCACGCTTGGTTTGGTCAAATGCATTCGTGAGGATGCTCGTGTCTCAACTCTAGGAGCTGACAGGATGATGGTAGCTGCTGTGGAGGCTTGGAAGCACTCTGATTCTTTGTGCAAGAACTATATTCTAAATGGTCTCAACGATGACGTTGTGTATAGTGAGGTAGAGAGTGCTACAAAATTGTGGAACGTTCTTGACATAAAATATGAGATAGAGAATACCGGTCACAAGAACACTACAAAAAGGTTCTTGAGGTATGAGATAAAGGATTCTGAGCCTATAATGACTCAAGTCCACAAGCTTCTAGTGTTGATGCATGAGATGAACAATGAAAGGGCAATCGTGATTGAAGTTATTGTCGTTTACTCCATTATTGAGAAGCTTCCACCTAGTTGGTCGTACCTCAAGAATTACCTTCGCTACAAGTAAAAGGGAATGTCTCTTGAGGTTTTGAGCAGATACTTATGCATCGTGGAAAAGAAGCTTACTATTTGGGGGGAAAAGAAAGCTAGTTTGGCTGAGATGATTGAAATCGTAGATGACATCTCTAAAATGAACGTGTCTGATGTGGTTTCTGAAGTGAAACTAAGTGGTAGTATTACGAAGGAAGGGTGGGTCGATACCATTACAAACTAAGTGGAGTACTCTAACTGGTTTCAAGCTGGAATTGAGTCTGATAAATTTATATTGATGAAAAATGGAACATGTGTTGGGAGGAGTTATCTGAATGTGGTGTTATTTAAAATTACTGTAATGCCTGTTGTCCCCCTATAAATGAGAATGCTAGTGCTTATATTTAACTTGGTTAAGTTTTTGTTTATTTGGCATGATAGACTAGGTCTGCGTATGGACTATATACCAAAGTCAAAACTTGACCTAACACATAAGAAGCAACGATAACAAGAAAACTTTTTCATTCACGGAATGAAGTACCATACCTGTTGAATTAATTCACGTCAATTTGTGTGACTTAAACCTGGTACAAATAAGAGGAAAGAAGTACTTCATGACTTTTAAAAAAGCTTGTACAATGTATTGCTATGGATATGAGCTATAGCTACTTTTACAAGTTATGAAAGTGAAGTTGAAAATCCACTGAGAAAAAATAATAAGACGCTAACGAGTAATCGAGGCGGAGAGTATGAATTATCTTTGAAGAAATTTTCTCTTAATTACCTCAAACTGTAGGGGGGTGTCATGCCTATTCTTGGAATATGCAGTGTCTACCAATTGTTAGTGCAGAAGCCAGAACGACTTTATTTCTTGAGGAGGATGTTTCGTACAAGGAAGTAGCTCGTAAGAGCTCTTCTAAACTGATAAGTGACTCAGTTAATGAGAAACGATTCCCAAGAAGTGTAGCCTCGAAAAGGGAAAAGCACAAAGACTGTCAAGTCTTTTGGTCCAGACTATCTAATCGTCATGATAGAGGATGAACCTGTCGATTTTAATTGATACATTCATCTGTTATGCAAATAACACTAGTGTTAATTGCCAGCGCAGTCTGGTATGATCTCGAGATTCACCAAATGGACGTCAAGCTCGAAATCTTGAAGGATGAATCAGAAGAAGAGATCCACATGAAACAACCTGAAGGGGTCGTCGTCCTAGAACAAGAGAACAAGGTTTGCCGCCTTGTCAAGTCATTATATGGGCTCAAGCAGGCGTAAACTATGACATCTAAACCTTGATCAAGCCATAATGTCGGATAAGTTTCATATAAATGAGTGTGACAAATGTGTGTATGTCAAGACCACTCAGAAGGGTTTGGTTATAGGGTGTTTGCACGTCGATGATATGCTTCCTATGTGAAGCACGAAGAATATCACTGATAGTAATGTTAGCCACAAGGTTGTTAGGCGTTATATGGGTATGGCTGATGTGATATTGGGAATTGAGATTTTTAGACCAAATAAAGGATATACCTTGTCCTAGTCTCATTATATTGAGAGCATGTTGAATGAGTTCAATAGTGACCAAGGTAAGCCTATAAAAATCCCAGTGTACTTGACATTACATTTGTCAAAAAATATCGGGAAGAGTATTAACCAGTTAGAGTACTCCAGGATAATTAACAGTCTGATGTACGTTACAAATTATACTCGACCAGACATTGCTCAGGCAATCAATAAGCTTAGTAGATCCTGGTGCTGACCATTGGAAAGCAATCGTGAGAGTTTTGAAGTATCTAATGGCTAGGTCACTCTTTCAATTTTTATGAATTTTTTGATATTGATTTATCAACATACTCAATTATATATCTGATATTTATCATTAATTTTTATTGATATTTCATCTTACTTTCTATCTACATACCCCTACTCATTCTTTTAATATTTACATCACATCACATCATATCAAATCCCATACACCAATTATTATTAATTTATCTTTTAAATCAAGTGTTGTCAGTTGTCTTGTCAAGGGCATTTTTGTCTTTTTGTTAATATCATATATCTTCATATATCACAATTTTAAATATCATCTACAGTAAAAAAATAACATATATCGCTATAAATCGCATATCTGACCTAGCCATAAGATATACTTAAAACCATGGATTATACTATACTGGATATCCAGTGGTGCTGGAAGGGTATAGTGATGCTAACTGATATCATATACAAAAGACTCAAAGTCTACAAGTAGGTATGTGTTCAAGATTGGTGGATGAGCTGTATCATGGAAGTCTTCGAAGCAGACATGCTTAGCTAGGTCTACAATGGAATCAGAGTTCATTGCGTTAGATAAGGCGGGTGAAGGAGCAGAGTGACTGTGACACTTTTTGGAAGATATTCCGGTAAGGCCTAAACCACTACCCCCCGATTTGCATATATTGTGATAGTCAATCAGCAATCGGAAGAGCACATAATAGCATGTATAATGAAAAGTTTCAGCATATACGCCATAGACCTAACACCATTAAACAATTACTCTCAAGCGGCATAATATCGATCGATTATGTCAAGTCTAAGGGGAACTTAGCGGATCTGCTAACAAAAGGACTATTGAGACAGTAAGTGTACAGCTCGTCGATGGAAATGGGCTTAAAGCCTATAAATTAAATCTGTCGTAGAGGAAACCCAACCTAGATGACTGGAGATCCCAAGAACTAGGTTCAAAAGGGACAACCTACCCTTGTACAGACAGTGTTGCATCACTTAGAAAATGTTATTTCCTACTCATTCCTATGAAGAAAATTGCGAAGTGATGATTGGCAAAGTGAGAGGATGAGACATCTCTTAATAATCTCTAGTACGGGAATGTATTACCAATGAGCTTACCTATATGAGTGGAACTGGGCCGGTTCTAAGAGAATTGAAAGACTGAATTCTCTGAAGTACTCATGAATCAGGCAGTGCTCAAGGGCCATATGAGCATGTTATTTAGAACAACGAGAAAATAATCTAATTGTGTGGACATCATTGTTTCGATATACAAGTAAAGGCGAACAGTTCAACGCATTTTGCACACTAGTAAGCCTGCATACCCGATGATGTATCACTAAAGACAGTTCAAAGCCTATAGCTACCTTCCTTGATGCGATTAGATTGTGAAAGGCCAATTTGATCATTTATGTGGGGAATTGTTGGAAAAATGGGTTATAATCCATCTGAGAGCCATTTTAAAAGTGGGTCCCACTACTCCGATAGAGTGGGTCCGAGATAATACGAGCACTTATATGTGGAGGCTATAACGTGAAAGGTCTAGTGACTAAAATACTCGAGAGGGTGAATGTCAAAATTGACCGTGAAAATAACTCGTCGAAGTGGGTTTGTGGGTGTTATCCCACATTGAGAGAAAATCAAATGTGCTATATGTTTACAAGCATTTGTGTTGGATCTAAGGGCATGCCCTTAGGGGCATCCAAGTTTTGTAGAGGGTAAGGTCCTACTTACTCGCGCGCGTCGCCGTCTGGCTGGCCGGTTCGGTTCGATCGGTCGCGCGTGTGTGTGTGTGTAGCTTTGGCTGTAAACGTTTTTTTACCACTTTTCAGTAGTTTGAATTTGAAACATAAACTGATGCAATTAAATTGCATTAAGAATGATTGAATTCTAAATTTGTAACAACTCTACATTAACACTGGTTTATGGCAATTATTTGTCATTAATAGCATATTTAATAGGGGGTTGGAATGCGGTACATAAAGATGAGCTGGGTGAGCCAAATCATGTAGGGAATTCTCTCTAGTTCTCTCTCTCTCCCTCCTACGAAAATCTCCCAAAGCTGTGTCAAGTTCTCGTTGCTCGAACACATCCGACATGTGTTTCGCCGGAGTGTTTTACGAAGGAGTTGTGAGAGGCGATTCTGTCTGTTTCATCCGAAAGCACCGGAGGGCGAATACGTTTTAAGGAAATCGTAACTATTACGAAATCCTTCGGTATTTAATTATATATATATATATATGTACGATTTCCTTTTTATGTCAATTCCTTATATTATTTGTACTAACTTTGCTGACAGTTTTATCCTCGCGTTAAAGGCTAATAGATTGATACAACTATTAAGAACAAAAAAGCAAAGTTTGAGTAGCCATCGAGTATGGTGATAGCGGTGAATCGCTTATTTGGTTGACACATGTATATATAAATTCAAGATAGTTGAATTTTGAAGTTGTGATGTTCTTATCATATAATTAATCCTAACGGGGAATGATTCTCTTCATACAAGTCTATTGAAGGTGGAGTTATTGCGATAGTTAATGGGTGCAGAATGAAAAATTATCGAAATTGGGTTTGTAAAGATAAGGACACATGATGGTGTAGTAACGGACGGATTCCTGACCTTAAGAGGAGCCTTACTTCGCATTGGTACTCTTAATAGTGATGGATATTGCTATACACTTGGTAGTGGTTTCTTGAGAGTTATTAGAAGTGCATAAATTGCGATGAAGGGGAAGAAGGTTGAGTCATTGAAAATGTTTGTTGTTAAAGAGGGGGCATATTTATTTGCTTAAGAGATTGTGCTTTGATTAAAGCAAGCGAGTGAACATTTACATAAAAAAATTGACACTTTTATGAAAATCTATGATTTTTCAAGATTAGTACAATAATATATCTAGTATGCGCGTTGATTGATCTTTTATTGTATATCGATGCTGATGATATGCTTGTAGATGTAAAAGAGATAACGTGAGTGAAATGAGTCTTGAGTTGGACGGTTAAACTATTCAAGCCGATACAAATTATTAAAACTTAATGGCCGAATCCCATTATTTATCTCCTTCTTACTTTTTATTTTAATTATTCTAAAATATTATATTATATTATTAAAAATTAATTTTATAATTCAAACATAATTGACTTATAATTAAACCAAAAAATATAATTACAGTGTTTTAATTTGTCCACATTTTTAATTTATAACAAAACATACTATCCCATACTTTAAGAAAGGTAAGATTACCTTTCCAACAAAATATGGATCCCAAACTCCGTTTCAAAAATTAAAAAATTACACAAAATGCATAAATAAAAGATTACTGTGCTTTTAAAAACTAAAACTTATATAAAATGCTTAAATACCCCTAATAAAAATTAATGAACTTATGATCATAATTAAGAATATAAAAAATAAATTTATAATCCTAAATAATATATAATAATCTTATGCACATCTTATTAGTATACTATATTATATTCATAATTCAAAAATTATATGTTTAATTTTATTAAAAATATAATATACAATATAATCATAAATAATATACTCCTTTCATTTCAATTTAATTATCCATATTAATGACATAATATCAATTTAATTTTCAATATTAATGACATAATGTCACTTTTAAGACAAATAAAGTAAAAATCTTATACATATCTCATTAGTATATTAAGTTCATAATTTACAATCATATATTCATTTGTAAGGAAGGAATACTCAACCCTCGGAGTACTGTTTCCCAACGATTTAAAAACGCTAGTACAACTTTTCTAAAAATAACAACAGACGAGTCCTTGGAAGAAACACATAAAAACCGATGGTGGGAGGTATTCTGGACAATTAGTCGGACATCCCTTTGCGAGAGAGCTTTTCTCAAGGAAAGAGAAGACATAACTAGGGGTGATCATGGTTCGGTTTAATTCGGTTTTGGTCACTTTTGATCAAAACTGCAACCAAACCAATAGTTCGATTTTATCATTTTTTAAAATCGAAACCAACCCAAAAATATGAAAAATCGATTCTCCGATTTTACATTTTTCGGTTCGATTTTTATAAACTTTCGATTTTTTAAAATTTTTTATGTAATTCTCAAATTTTAATAGGTAAATGAAAAAAAAAATTATAAAGTAGAGATTTTCAATCACAAAAAAGAAAAAATTTATAATTCAATTTATAAAATTTAAGTGAACATAATTCTCTATTATGGAAGTTGAATAAGAAAAATAGAAAGTAAAAGAAAAAGAGTGAAATTTTATATAAATACAATACTCAATATTATAAAATATAAATGCATTGATAATATAAGTGTATATATGTAATTAACAAAGTAAAAAAATTAAATATATAGTAGTAATATTATCTCGGTTCGGTTCGGTTTGAAAAGTGTAATATCACGACTAAACCGCAACCAAACCAATATTCTCGGTTTTGATAGTTTTAGAAACTGAAACCAAACCAATACATTGATTCGGTTTTTTTTCGTTTGGTTTTGTCGGTTTGGTTCGGTTGGTTCGATTTTACATTTTTTTTGCTTAGCCCTAGACATAACAAGAACACAACCTCTGTAGACATTCCTACCAAACTAATTAACCATGTCTAATTCACTAGCCAAAGCCAGTTCGTACGTACTATCAAGTTCTCAATTGGAAATTGCTAGCGTGCGGACTCACGAGTATTTGATAAAATATTATAATTTATTGATAAATTGTTATAACCTTTTAGTAAATTGCTATAGTTCAATTATCATATTATTTTAACATAAACAATGATATGATAATTGTTAAGAACAAGTCAGGGTAATTACTTTCACATAGGCAGTTTAGTGAAAAAAAGAGTAATTTCGTCATGTTACGATGATATGATAATTGAACTATAACAATTTACCAAAATGTTATAACAATTTACCAAAATGTTATAACATTTTACCAAAATGTTATAACAATTTACCAATGAACTATAACTGATGAGTGGTCGCCCAGGCAAACAACAGCGAGCTCTTCACAGCTGCGGGGACCAGTTACGCGAGCTAGGGCCAAGAGGCTGATGGCTGCCTTCAGTGAGCTGGTGAGCAAG
>JAOTQG010077837.1:0-13507 GCA_025631175.1 Iris virginica
GGTCGTTTACCATTACTTTTGTAAATTTTCATTCTTCATCGAGACTTATCGAAATATATATATATATATCGCATAATCGCTAATTTTGTAAATTTTCATTCTTCATGGAGACTTATCAAAATCTATATCGCATATTTACATACACTACGAATAGATCCTTCGCCACCCCCCCCCCCTGCTGCTCTGCAATTTGGTCTGTGCAGAGAGAGAGAGAGAGAGAGATGACATTCCAAGACTTGACGAAGAGCGTTCAACATCACTTGGATATAAAAAAACGTGAGAAGCAAATTAGCAACTGAAATTGCATTCTAAAACTAATAGAAAGTACCAGAAAATCCCTTATAGAGCTTCATGAAATTCATCGGACCCAAAATTTCAAAATGCAATGTAGTGTGAAGGCTTAGAAGTTAAGATACAACGTGCCACACAAATTCAAGCTAGCTGAGCAAAATTAGTGCTCGGACTTGACAGAGAAGTGGACCTTGACCATTCTTGTCCCACACGCTTGCTGGCTTGTATCTTTGTCCTCTACCCGCCACTTCATGGAGAAACCGCTACTCTGGGCACTGCATTCGTAAAGGATTTGAACCTAGAGCAACATATGCACTTGGCCTGAGAATGAAGGGGACAGTTGAATCCCCTCCAGAGAGCTCATTAGGGAAGATGATCATTGCCGCTACTTTGCTGCCAACTTGTCTGGACTGTGCCCTTTCAACATCACTTGCTATCCCCTGGTCTAAAGGGGATAGTAAAGTTTTGAAAAATAACTAGAGTAGAGATTCAACTCTTCTAGTTATGAAACTGTGCCTTCTGTTCAACCTTGTTGTTTCAGAACAGGGAGCAAAGTGATCTACCAACACCCATTCTCCCACAAGATCACCGCAAAAGATTTTGCTTTGACCAACTTTGTACGACAAAACAAAAAGCAGCAGTAATCAATGCAGAGAGTGACTTCATTGCAGGCATCAGAACTGTGAATACAGATGATAAACACTAAATGCTTAAGCCTGATCTCACACAATTTACAAGCTTTCACCCAAATGTTGTTGAAAAGACATTATAAAACCATCATCAACATACTCCCGCCTCTGCGTAAACTGCATTGAAGATTTACATCTATCTGAAATGCATCCACTCTGGTTGCGATTAGAACTCATACATCTACATCCGCCCAAATGCTCTTCAATTTCACCTCAGCATAACCCTCTCCCATCATTTTTTACGACGAACAGGTGACCTGGATCTCGATCTCTTTCTCCTGCAAGAATATTTTGATGGGCGTTTGTCAGCATACAATAAATAAAAGTACGATATTGGACCCAACGGTATCACCTGAAATGTTAGTTGTATAGTGACAGATGTATATGTATCAAAAACATTAACACAATCTTGTAATGTAAATGGCGCTTTAACATACCTAGTGGTCTCAATAGAAGAGTAGGGAGAATGCCTGCGCTGAGAATGCTTGCTATGAGGAGACCGCGAAACTTGTCTAGAAATAAAACATCCCATGCTAAAGCCAGTAAGTTGAATATACAATTTCAGAGAGTTCACCTTAGCCTTCTATTTTCTAATGAACCGTTAGCATTAGCTTTCTGCTTCTAATTAAGAACACTGCATCTATACATGAATATATAGATGAAATATAGGGAGACAACATCCAATAATGAAGCTTTTGCTAAGGTAAACATCAGCATCTAGAAAAGCAAAACATATACTTCCAACTTAGGGTGATATTTTTTTTTTTCATTTCTCTCCTTGGGATGGATCTAATCTGTGCCTTGGTCACAATAGCATTAGCGCCAATCGGTTTGATGCAAAATGCACATGTTACAAAGCAAAATATGGCACTTTTCTGTTGTCAACCAGCAGTACCTTCTGCTGTCAATAATCTGGGGAGAAAAATAATTCGCTCCCAGCAGCCCCACTAGGCCAAAAATGTTTAGAGGGGAATTAAACACTCTAATTATCGGGGGTTCATGATAAAAATTCACTCTTCACCACTTCCACAACGAAATACGTTCCCACCCAAGGCCTATGATGTCTAGATCTTAGTTATGTGTAAAGTAGTCTACTTATTGAAACGCCTAAGAACCAACATCAAAACAAGAACAGGGCAGTTGCAGGAAATGAATAAAACAAGAGTATACAAGCCCGGGGGCTAAAAGGCATTGATATTAAAGAGTGTTGCCAGTGATGTACATAAATAACTTTGCGATATTTTTTATAATTAAGAAGAGATGAGTGGACTGTTTCGGACCCCTGACGCACATGCCATTGGGAAGTTTGACCAGTGGAGTATTGAAGTGTATGGAGTTGTGTAATTCTTCAGGGTGGTCATTAAAATAACCACTTTTAGATAAACAAATGAAATTTCTTCGAATCCCCCTCCTCTGGCCTATGATAAGTACCACACGAGCTCCTATTTCCTATACATGATATATATTGGGAGCTTCTTTTTACCCACCATGCAGGCGCCACAACAACCAAAATACAGGCACTTTTCCGAATCTTTAAAGGCTTTAATGTGTTCCCAGATCCATTTGGAATGCTTAAAAGCTCCAGTATTTGCAGACTTCATTACAATACAGTGTCTCATATCCCATGCATCAAGCTATGCACGTGCAGCATGCCATTTGGTTAAATGTCTTCTCAGTCAATGTCAGCAGGGTCTTGCACCATGACTAAAGCGTTCACACCCAAACTTAAGATCCCGAAAAACTGAAAGCCATCATAAGTGTGCACGCATTACACAGAAATGATGGTCATAGCACATAGAACTGGAACATGAATTATACAGACAGAAAAAGCAGCTGTAACTAGCACTACCTGCATACCAAGAATAAGTTCTTATCAACATCACAGTTTTTGACTTAAAACACTTGTTCTTCATCTTTACCTCGAGGTCCTCGACCATGTGGCAAATCAGAACAGACTATTACCACAAATCACCCTGAACAACTATGGTGAGGAAACTAAGATGTGGTGTGGTCAAACAAATGAATGGACTATTTCCCCAAAGGCCAATTTTCACTTACATTACAGCTATCCCAGCTCACTGGACAAAAGCAGCAATTCCAGGGAACCCAGGACCAGTCTCAGAAGTATGTGCAGTCCTCAAGGCAAACATTTCATAGCAAGGTAATCCCTTTTTAAGTGAGTTCCGTGACATATTCCCTATTAATATCCTAATTTAAATTTCTGATAAAGGAGGGCTATAGTCAAGAGTAACATAAGTTATAAGCTTAATTTTAGGAAAGAGTAGTCCCGAAAGACATCCTAAAAAGGAAAAAAAGGACTCTTCGAATTTGATGGAACATAGAAATGACCGTGAGAAGAGAAATTATGAGGATCCCCGTTCGCATTTCTGTTTGAATTGAAATGAATAAGCCCATGCAAAAAAACATCTTAAGGCACTTACATATTAATGCAAACAACATCATAAATGTACAACACATTTTGCACAAATTAAGGCACTTCTGTCTGCCTTTAAAATTTCCTAGACAAAATATTGGCTAATCCGATAATTTTTTAAGCTCCAAGAAAAATGTCTTAATCATAAACCTCATTTGGTATCCAGTCTCAAGACTCTCAACTCCAATTGCGGAATTGAGTGAAGTGATGCGACTCAAACATTAGCTGGAACAAACCACTAACGGAGAAAAATAGTAATAAAAAAAAGGACCAAAAGCTTAATTATATACCAAAAAAACAGCATTCACGAAGTTCTTACATGCGACGAAGTGCAGACAGATCCAAATGCACTAACTTTTCCATCTGGCACTGTTAAGCTATATTTAACTGACTTTAAGAAAGTGCCATAGAGCATTGAAGTTGCAAACTCAACAAAATGCTCATAGAAAGTCAAACAACTCTGAAGAAACTGACAGAAAGAGAAAAATTAAGCAAATACAGCATGAATGGCAAGAAGCTAGCGCAAGAACATAAACCTTTTAAAATATTCTTATTAAGCAAATGTCCAACTTAACGATATGAATGAACTTTAATCAATAGTTAAAAGGACAAAGAAACTGAATACCACATACTAGCTATTAAAATAAGAGCTTGAACAGTATGCTGCTTGCACCCATTTACAGAGCACGTCTTACTTGTTACCGTTCTAGTTATTTTACTCCCTCCATCCCAAAATAACAGTCCTCTTTGAATTGGAACATAGTTTTAGGAGGGCTTTTAACTTCATGAATGTGGGGATATAAAGAGGTGGAGTGTGGGTCCCCATGGAAAATGTTTATTCATTCTTTAAGTTCCAAATAAGGAAAGTTTCCAAAGTGGACACTTATATTGGGACATCCCAAAAAGGAATAGTCGCCTTATTTTGGGCCAGTGGGAGTAGGAGTATTTTTCATGGACTATGTTATCCAGTGATTTAATATGAATCAGAATATATCATATCAAACCAGGAAATAAAACAAAATGGAAGGTCCAGGCATTCTATTTGGCATTTTACTTTGTCATGGGAGTTATGTTTCAGCATTCATAATCATATCATGCCATCTACCAGTTTTTTAATGCCCATCAAGACATCTGAACCCAATATTCTCGTCACCAACTACTCCCATTGAGAAAAAAACTAAAAATGAAATGCTAAGGGCATCAAAGCACTGATAATTAACCTTTTTGACTGATGTCAGTAAAATGGAAAGATAATGTCTGAAACGAAATTGAGTACCTTCTCTTTGAACGGACAGGTGATGGTGATGAGTTACGCCGTTTGGAATGCACCTTCCTGCAGCATGGAACTTTATAACGAACGGAACAATAAAATATGAGAGAGAAAATAGTATTTGGTAAATGTTGAGACCGAACCTTCTTGAGTCATCTGAAGATTTGTCACTTGAATCATTAGCATGACTAACAGTCGCGATGTCCTTGTTGCTCCTACCCCTACTACCAATTGAAGAAGCACGCCGCCTCTTGCGTCTGCTTGAATCACTTATATGTTTATGTCTTGATTGTTCTCCCTTCTCATCCTTTGATCTTTCTCTTTTTCTGTCATTATCTTCTTTCGTACTGCTTCTTCCGTCTTTTTCTGTCTCTTTTTTGTCCTCCTTATTCTCAACATGAGGTCCTTTCCTTGAATCAGAATCCTTTGTTTTTTCCATTGAACTAACACGTTGCTCTTTAAGTTTCTCTTTTGAACCATTTCGCTCATCCGTCCTTTGACCTCTTGTATGCATCTCTTCCTGGCTCCTAGTAGTCTCATCTCCTTTCCTAGATGTTCTCTCCTTAACACTTTCCACCTCCTTCACAGACTCTTTACCAGCAGAGGTTCTTTTACTATCACTCCTGTTATTCTTACTTGGCTCATCTCTGGTTGTCCTACCTTCAGAATCCTCTATCACCGACTTTTTGATATTGAAACTCACGTTTGGCAATTTAGTTCTACTAACAACCTTCTCAGAATCATTTGCATAGGAAACTCCAGAGCTATCTAGCACTTTCTTGCCATTAGAATCATCAATCTCATCCTCTGCAGCTACATACTCTCCCTTGGAAGAATGTCGAGGTTGAAGATCAGTATGCACTTCTCTAGCAACGTGATTATGACTCAACTCATTACCTACAGCACTGTGATTAGTCGTTGGCTTAGTTGGACTGACTGTGTGGGGATCACTCTCCTCCTTTAGGACATCTTTACCGCGTTCATTAGTATCCGCTCGTAAACCATTCTCCACTGGGTTTTTTGCTTCTGAGAGCTTATTGCTAGTAGGTTGCTGAGATTCTTCATCCTCGTCCTCATCAGAGGCATAATTACCAAGGCCTAAAACATCTCCAGGAGAGGTAGAAGTAGGTTTTCCATTACCATGATCCGACTCAATTTCTTTTGTTTTCGCTGGGATCAGTACCTTTGCAGAAGCCTTGGGAGTTGGAACTCCTGGGGTTGGCAGTGATATTGTATGATTTGAAGCACCAGTATTATGTTCAACTACCACAAAGACCAACATTTATTTAATATTTCAAGGCTTAATTAGACGGTAGAAACAGTGGAAGTTTGACAGCACTAAAAGAATTGAAGATGAATATACACAAAACAATAAGTACCTTCAACACTAAGATCATCTTCGCTTAGAACTTTTGTTGCAATCTCATCAAAAAGTTCATCCGTAACCTGTTAAAGAATGCACAATCAGAACACTGTAGGAGTTGAATACACAATCAGAAAGTAGTGCCAGAGATTAATCAGCTCTTTCATGCGCAACCTTCAGAAGAACTTCAGTTAAAACACGCTTTATTTCCTGGTTTATGGCTGCAGTTCTAGCAGCTTCAACATAATCCTAAAATAAAAGAGTGATAATAAATTAGCAATCAGTCAACAAATGGGTGTTGGAATTAAAACAAATCTAGAAAGCACTCATGTTCAAACCAATACGTGGCATTTTTCCCACACATGACACAACAAATACATAAATTGGGGGGGGGGGGCGGTTGTGTGTTTGTGAACAGAAGGAAATCAAACTGAATCATCAAGAGGGAACTAAAACCTCATCATCATCCTCTTCTTCCATTGACCTAGAAGACTCGATGCTTTTGCTATCTGCCTGATCTCCCTTCCCAAGAGAGTTATCAATGCCTTCATCTTCATTGGATTTAGTATCCTCCTTGGACAGATCCGGAGCAGAACTCCCAATGACCGCTTTATTCTTAATAATCTCCTCTCTAAGCCAGTTTGGTACTGAAGCCTGATTTTGTCCACAATATCAAATTTAGGAGTTATAATACTACTGTTTTAAGGAGCAAATGTCATAACACAACTCCAGATACCTTTTTAGGGTGTTGGGGAACACCAGAAGACCCATATGCATCACCAGGGAAAGCAGTGCTTGCATGATATACATTTCCTGTCCCGATGGGAAAGGTTGGACTCGCAGATGGCATTGTTGGCTGAAAGGCTGGTCCAGGTGTCCTTCCAAATAAGGTAGCCGAATGAGCAGGAACTGGAGAAGGAATTCCCCCAGAAGGATCAACCTATCAAGAATACGCAAAATTATAGCACATATACACCAATAACATTAGCTTGCAGTAAAGTTCAAAGTCAGAACTAAAACCTGTGGCATTGAGGAATAAGCACCCGCAGGTGCAGGAGAATTCCATGAATAATTCGATGGCTGAGCTGGAGGACCTTCGACGCCTCTGATGAGACCTCCCGTCTCATTATTATAACTGGAGTGCAGAAGCTGATCATGGTCGCGAATAAATCTAGGAGCAAAATCTAAAGGCTGATCACTAAGATCAGCTGTGGGCTCAGCTAGCTGGTTTGCATATGCATGATGAGGCTGTTCCATCATAACTGGCCTACCAATGTTAGACATTTGTGAAATTTGCTGCAGTGGAGCTGAGGCAAAAGGCATATGCGACGATTGAAAGAACTTTCCATTCTGACCCGCCTCTTCATTACCTAGCATTTGAATGAGAAGTCAACAGCTATATATTTGCTGACTTCAAATGTTATCTCTTTGTTTAGGAATTATTTTCTCAAGTTCTACGCAGAAACGGGTTGCCTTTATGCAGAACCTCCCGAGCAAGAAAAATACAGGATTTCTACTTTATTTATCATTCTTAGACCATAATAATCATCTTGAAGAATAATCTGATAGGAAAAAAAAAAAAGATGAACAGGTAACTTGTTGGACAACAATAATAAGGAGTATAGCAACATAGGCCTATTCACATGCAGTACAAGAAAACTTAAGGAACTACATTCATATGTCCCCCTCTCCCCTTCCTCCTTCAGCTCCGGATGTCCTTAACTGTATTACAAATTCTTCATTAAAGAATGATTCAGGATGATATACATTTACTTCTAAGTTCTTAAAATGTCTATCATCACATAGGTTATAAAAAAAATTAGCCCTTTCTTTTCTCACTCAAAACTCCTCCATCCAGATCTCTCCCTCAAGAATGAACAGAACTTGAAAACATAGATTTGAGACACTTCTATTGCAATAAATGTATAAATGTAAGTATACACATACATATGTTTGTGCCTCTTTCTCTCTATATATATACATATATATATATTATTTATTTATTTTTCATTTAATTATATTATTTTATTTTTTGAAATGATTATATAGGCCTTCATACATATTTATCATGTAATTTTCGGGTGCAAGAGAAAAAGAGCCGATCATATCAAAGAAAGTGCCCCTCTGATCAAATAATATCACCCAACATAAACGGGCTTCAGAAAATACGCATACATACATACATAACAAACACCACGCATTGCTTACACACACACAGCATATAAGGGCAGGCAGTGGCTGGATGCTTTCAACTCTGTTCTCATTAGCCTTGTTCCAGGTTCATAACGTGCTATTTACCTCCTTACAGGGTTGGGCTAGGTAATTCAAGTTGCAGACATTGTGATAAATCAACATCAAGTTTGATAATCCAGCCGGAAATGAACAGCAGCATTCCACTTAAAGGTTCTGGGTTCTTTATGCAAAGCAAATCACTACTGGGAACCACTTGACAGGAAGAGGTATAAGGTAAATCTAGCAGCAATCTTTAGATTGTCAGCTGTACATTCAATTTGAGCTGTAACTTCGCAAGTGTTTAGTCACAATTGAGCCTCTATTCATAACTACTTTATTGCAGCAAATTATCATTTAACATTGCCACCTTTTAGACATTTTTTAGAAGGATAAACCACCTTCACCCTGAGAGTAAGAAGCAAAAAGTTACAGGTTGTATCTATAAATACGGCACACTGATCAATTTAAGAAGAGAAGCTGCAACAAAGCAACAGCATTTAAGCTTTCCACCATTCAATCGTACATTTGACACGTGGAAACACTACAGAGGATAAAATACTAAAGATGAACTCTCAAATGATGGTAGGCGTGTATCAAACATGAACAGAAAATGGCAATGGGAGGGCTCAAAAACTCAGCACAGAAAAGGTTACTTAAAACTACCGAAGCAAAATACAATGTGACTTGTAAAGTGCAGATACAGCCAACAAAAGAATCAAATAAAAACGATGTGCCTGGTAATTGACGGGTTGTAGGGAGGTCCACTGGAGGGTTTCACAACACATGAAACTTTCTGTTTGAAATAAGTAAAAACTTATAAACAGGACAGGACAAAGGAACTGGCTGAGGGGCACACAGAGAACATATAAAGAATCAAATTGAGTGTAAATGACCCCAGAACTAGCTCTTGAATTAACGCCAAAATGAGAACCCCAAATAACGAAAACATCTCCCCAGAAACGAATACAAACTATACCTCTAAGCTTGTCAGATACAACGTATTGCATCAGTATTTAACATCTACTTCAGATCCAATATGCTTGAGATCAAGAATACAGCGTATTTCAATTCTCAACCCAGGATAAAATCTTAAAAGCTAGGGAAAGGGCAGGGATTCCTAGTTCAAGTACACTTGTTAAGGCCTACGTGGAATCTGGGGATTAAAGGAAAGTAATAGGATGCTTTAATTATAGCGTGTACAACCTTAACTAGCGGTGGAATAGAGAGTGTTTAAAGCAAAGTCAAGGTTCAAGATAACAAAATAGCCAATTGATCCACCAAGCTAAGGGGAAAAGAGAGAGTAAAGCCAAGTTCTGCAGTAGACAGTTGCTAGAACACAAGCTTCACATGCTAAATCAAAGATACCAGTTAAATGGTTACCTGCAACAGAAGAATAACTAGAAGGTACCTCCTGCCGATGAACCGATAAATTCGTTGGCGAAGTTTCTTGATGAGGAAATGCAGCAGCTGAATCTCCAGCCAAAGTCCCTTCTCTAGCAGAATAAGGTAAATGTCCATCTGAAACGTATCCAGAACTGAATGATGATGTCTCCTGCATATGAACAACCGGGGCTCTATAAGAGGGTGCAACCGGAGGTGGATACTGTTGAAAACTTGATGCAGGATGTGACTGCTGTTGAACATCTGCATAATGAGGATCCACATTCTTTACATATTGATCATGATAATGATTGAGTTCTTCTGGCCTGCCAACAGGTGCAAGTGTAAACTGTGACTGCTGATGGTGATTTTCTGTTTCAGCTTTACCAGCTGCCCATGCTTTAGCCTTGGCAGCCCAATCATCTTCCTTGTTGTGCACTGCTTAAAAAAAAACATGAAAACATCAATATAGCCGCTAACTTAGGCAACAAGACTAGCACCAGAAGCACTACTACAATCAACAATCAGGAAGGGAAGCTTTATTCCAAGTACCAAATCAATAGTTTTCTTCAGTGGGCAAAGCCAAAGTAATTAAAAGCATCAGTTATTCTCCTATGGAATTTACAGAAATCAACACATCAACATGTCACAATATTGTTCTCTTTTGAACTTCAAAATTATATACTCAAGGAGTGAAGGGATAAATGACCTACAAAATAAATTGCAATTTGCAACGCTATGGAAGTTCCAGGCCTAGAGGCTTAAACTAAACAACTCAACTAAATCTTTCCCCACAAGTTGGTTTGGGCTACATGGGTTTCACTTCCACCATTAATTACCTCTCCTATGTCTGATACCCATTCTGGTCTTTTCGTATTAAACTACATGACAGGCTGTTTCCAAAATAGCCGTGTCCAAATGACAGGCTGTTTCACACTACATTTAGTGCAAAATCTTAAGGTTTTGTATGAGTCCATCCCTGGATCCAATCCTTGTAGCCCAGTCCAGGTTACAAAAGGTCAGACTACATACTTACAGAAAGAAGCACAAATCTGGACTCCCAAGAACGTCATCAGCTCAGTCAAAAACGTCCTTTAAACACCACGAAAAATATACTCTTCAGTTTTAGTGTCGTGTTATACTATCCTCATAACAGTTAGCAGCATTTAGCTTCTCTTCATTAATAGTCTGCGTAAGTACAACCCTCGCTGCACTGCTAAAAGAAGAAGAGACCAAAGGCAAATTCTATAGAGTTTTCTGTGACCATTTAAATCAGCCTTCAATGAATGAAGCTTGGAACCAACAATAATTTGACATAAAAAATAGAGAGTAATGTAATTGACAAGTCATTCCTCTACTAACCCTCCAAAAGACAGAATATGAATTGTCTAGTACGAGTGAATATAAGCATATCATTGATTGCCTAGTTGAAATCGCGGAGCTAAGAGCAAATCACAAATCACAAAATCAAACACTATTTTACTATACATGGAGATCAGTAAAGTAAGATAATTTATCTAACAAAGAATGCAAATAAATAACTCAAACAAAACTAGATGCGTGTATGGAACATATATGCCTCTCATGCCTTAATAAAAGTGAGAATGCCAGAAGTGCTGCATAATCTATATCTTAGTAAACTCATGAATCAAATAGTGCTAACTTGGTTTGGGGCAACACCAGCTGACAATGAGTTCGAATCTTTTAAAAACAATATCAACATACAGTAAACCTAGTAGCAGAATAATATGAAGAGTACAATTTAGTCATTCCAACATATAAGATACAAGAATGATGACGATTTTCTAAGAGTGAACTGCCAATCTAAACTGACCTGAATAATCCCAACCTTGATGACCCCAGCTCTGGTTACTCCAGTCCTACAAGCATTAAGAAAAAAAATCAGATCATGTGCAGCTCATACGTGCATGATCACAGAAAGATAATGTTCCAAAGAGATATGGCAAATTAGCATGTTTTCCACATTGAGCACAAAATAAGCAGTACTGCATAGAATGGGCCTTACTTTTCATGTCAGTTTGTCCAAAAAGGTAACATTAATGCTTCATGTATAAACTTTCATAGTTCTCCCAACTTTATCCTTGCTTTTCAAAACACAGTGCTGATCTTATGTGTTAGAAAAAAATCATATAAATAGCTTTACATGGATTATAATGGTAATTATGAAAAGTGGGAATTTTTGAGTGGGACAAAGGAGTAGATGATACTAAAATATTAAATATCACATCTATAAGTGATTTAGAAAGATTAGATCATCTCTAAGATTATTGTCATTCACTTATCCTACTTGTTTGAAGGAAATGAGAAACATTAAGCAACAAAAAATATTACTCATTCCCAACCACAGAAAGAACTTCATCCATTCCCTTCAAAGAGTCGACATATATCGGGATGTCCATGACTCCATTCAAAGAGTCTAATGTCAGATATTAAGTACATAATTTCCTGTAATGCTACAAATTTACCCCTCATATACAAAATGAATAAGCAGGCCACCGCACAAATAGGTCAGTATAATGGTTTTACAGTCAAAGGTAGTTAGACATGTTCATATTTGTAACTTCATAGACATCATACTTCAGATATTCAGAATCACAATACTAAAAGCTTAATGAAACCTAGTATTAAGATATCCAACCAAAAAGAAGCAACTAAAGCATTCAGTGCAACACATTGAACATTTGACCAACGAATAAACACCAAAAAAAATATGAAAAGGATTAGCACTTGGCAGCAATAGTTTTCCACAAAATGTGGAGCCAAAAAGCATAGAGAGAACTAAGTAAACTAATCCAACCCTAGGGGCCTACAAAGTCAATTGGAATCTACAAGGTTACTAATAATTATATTACCTGATTGACAGAAGGATAAGGCTGAGGGATTTGAGAATGAAGATGAGGAGGCGGCCCGGGAGGTCGAGGCGGGAGCGAGTAAGAGTGATTATGCTGCTGCGGCATCATATGGTTGTTGGCAGCGTAGGGAGGGGGAGGAGGCGTGTGGTAAGGGTGAGGGGGAGGGGGAGGGAGATGATCTGAGTGCGGTGGATGGGACCAGTGGGGAGGGGGATGGGGCGAGGGAGAGTGTTGGGTGGAGGGATTGTACTGAAATTGGCTGGAGGAGGAGTACCAGGAACCAGGTGGTGGAGGAACTGGTTGTTGTGGTTGTTGTCGTTGTTGGTGTGGATCCACCATGGATGAGGGCGGTGGTGGAGGAGGTCTCTGGTAGCGGAAGTCCATGTTCAAATTGACGAATCCTGACCCTATAAAACTAAAAATTCTGTATTCCTTAGGGTTTCGTTTTCGCGTTGAAGAGACAAGTTACCGTCGTCGGCGGCGGCGGGTGAAGGTGGAGGGTAAAGGAGAAAGGGGTGGTGGCGTTCTGCTCTGCGATGGAATTGGATGTGGGATTTAGTTCCTGAAAACGTTTTCTGCGGAGCTACTATTTAGTTGCCAGTTGCCTCTGGGGTGACTGGGCAAACATTCGTTTGAACAACAGAGTCAGATTTATAAGAGAAAGTTACAGGGGTAAACAATGTATGTTTTTCTAAGTTATAAGGGCTTATCAGTAAATTAGTGGTTTTTCCTTGGATTCGTTTTAAAAAATGATTATCGAAAAAGAAAAAAAAAATTAACTAAAGTAAAGAAAAGGGAAAAATTGAAAAATAATTTTTCTATATCCATTTGATTAGTGAAAAAACTTATTAAGAAACTTTCTCTCAAAGCAAAATTACACTAAATCAGCCGGATAATATTTGCGAAAAAATGTTTCCTAAAAATTTTATAATTTTTCTTTTTTCTTTTCCTTCCTTTTTGGTATTATACCGCTAT
>JAOTQG010077838.1:0-14010 GCA_025631175.1 Iris virginica
AAATCAAACAAAGTCCAACAAACCCAGATCTGGATCATTCCCTTTTCCTTCGTTACTGTGGCGACTCCAAGACGACTCGTCCGTTTTGACGAAGAATCCGGAAGGGAGGAGGTTGTTTGAGATTATGGTGGAGAAAGAAAGTAATTTGTATTTGGCTCCTGATGTTTCTATGTCAGCTCGATTGCTTGAAAGGGAAAGAGACAAAAAGTAGCAAAAGACGAATTCGATTGCTCCTGAATCGTGCTTCTCTCGAGCGATAGGATCAGGAGGATTATTGTTGAGATGGGTTCTTATTTGTAGTTTGGATTCTCATTCCCTTTTTGCCTCTTAATGCAATTCTCCTCTCGATAAGCAATACAAAGCGTCAATTTCATTACCTTCTTCAAGAATCAAAACCAAGGAAATCGACGGTGAAGGAAACCCACATCAAGTTTATCAAGAATCAAAAGCCACAAATCACTGAAGAAGATGATGAATGTTTCGATCCAGAGAGATCGAAACAAAAGAAGGCAGAGGGAGATGAAATCGAGAGAAGAGAACCCAGATTGCTCAATTCTTCTTCTTCTTCCATATTGGCGGTGGGGAGTTTTGTGATTGAGAGGATGTGGAGTTGGGGACGGTGACTGTCTTCCAAGATTCTCAATCAATTTTGTCTTTAGAAATTGATTTCAAAATTGATTGTGCCTTCAAAATCCAGCACCGAAAATAAAACCCACGAGTAACCCAGTTGATTGCGTAGAGGATAAAAACGGACTTTAGAGGGGGAGGGGATAAATTTAAAGGGCAAAACTGACTTTTTATAAGAAAATCCATATATCTCATCTACTTCATCTAGTGAACAATACCATCTGATGACAGTACCGTCTGCTACGATCTGCTGCGATATGGCCTTCGTGATCCAAGCATAAAACTCCCAAAACACATCAATCTTTTACACCTCTTCATGGTTTCACTCCAAGAAAAATCTCACTCCACTTCAGGTAGGTTCCCCTTAACCAAACCCTACTACTACACTCCCTCTCCTTCGTCCTCCCGGAGGAAAATCGAATGGCTATTAGGTCGTTCTATGCGCAAGATCCGCTCCACCCTATACCAACCAGAATACACCTCTGAAAACCTCACCGACTCCGTCGTCGACGTTCACCTAACCGACCTCGCCTCCCATACCCACAAATCAAACCCTTCCAACGCCTCCTCCCTAGACTATCTCGAGCTCTCGCAAGCCTTTTCCGACTTCTCAGCCTGCAGCTCCGACATCTCCGGCGAGCTCCAACGCCTCGCCACAGTACCCGACTCCGAAAACAATGATCCAAACTCAGATCCAAATCTGGACGAACCTTGTCCCGAATTCCTGGAGAGAGAAACATTTTCCACAAAAATAATAGAATCCATTTCCCCTGAAGACCTTCAGCCTACCGTCAAGCTTTGCGTAGACGGTTTAAAATCAACTTCTACGGCCGTCAAGAGATAAGTCGTGGCGGCGGCAGGGGTGGTGGTAATGGTGTTGGCGGTGACGGTGCTGGTGGCGAAGGGGGATTTGAGTTTAGGGATGGTAATTTGTGATCCATTAAACTTATGGATGGATGAACTTATAATTTTTTTTAAAATTAATCTATTTAAATGAGTGATAATCAATAAATTTAAACATATTTAGTAAGTTAATATCAAATATATTTAAATTTATTGATTATAATTCACTTAAATAAGTTAATTTTAAATTTTTTATAAACCTACGGGTTTAATCGAATCACAAATTGACACCCCTACTCGTATTATTTAACTTTTTTTATTAGTCAGTTGTTAATTTAATTATGAGAGTATCATGTATAATATTTTAAAATATAAAGGTTAATTTTAAATTTGGCCCAATTAATAGGAAGACGAATATTGTTAGGATTGAGCAAAAAATTTCACACATCGTTTCAACTAATTCAACAAGGGGTGCAACGTTCGGTTTGGGGTATAAATCACAAATTGAACCGTATCCTATCGGTTTGGAGAATTTTAAACCTAAATCAAACCGTCAAACTAAAAAACGGAACCAAACTGAACCGATAAACCGTGGTTCAATTTATCGATTTAGAAATTTTTACAAATAACCAAATATAACATAAGATTTATAACAAAAAATTAAAAACAAACACTATATTTAACACTAATAGCCTATGATTATAATAAAAATTGAAATATAATTCAATTATATTATTTGTTTACATAATAGTTAGCACAATATAATTTTAAAATAATAAAATTTATAATTTCATCATAATAGAATTAAATTTAAGTTAGCATATAATTATTATTCTATTCTATATAACTAAAAGGAGTATACATAAATATAATATTAAAATATGAGGGGTTTATATAAAAATATGCATATATATTAGATATCGGTTTGGTTTAGTTTGAGGTGTTGAAACCGCAAACTGAACCGAACCGTGCGATTTGATATTATTTCGAACCGTAACCGAATCGTTGTCGGTCGAAACCAAACCAAACTCATCGGTTTGGTTTGGTTTGGTTCGATTCAGTCGTCGGTTTGGATAGTTTGGACTTACACCCCTAGATCCAACCCAATCGAACAAAAAACTTTGATTGATTTTGATTTTTAAAATTCTAAAAATCAAAAAATTGGGTTGGTTGCGATTTAAAAAATATTTTGTACCCCTAAACGGAATCAAATCGAGGTTAGTTAAGTGTAGCTATGTAGCACTATTTGTGTATACGTGTTAATTGTTAACCTAGATGTAAAAATAAAATTTTCTCTCATTTCTCAAAAGTTAGGTATTTTGTACTCCAAGGAATAAATATTTTGTATATATTTGTAACTAGTATGCTTTATATTTGAATTTATCGACATGTCCAATTTATCTATAGTATTAATTTCTAGTTTAAAAAATTCAAAAATTAATGTGGTCATTGTTCAAAGACGTGTTCAGAATTTTTAATGGACCAAAATTTCCAGCTTGCTCAAAATTTAAATTTAGCTCAAATTAATTTAATATTTAATTCAAAATCGAAAAAAAATTCAAATCGAATCAAAAATATTAAAATTAAAATTTTAATTTTAAATGCGACTTGATTTGGTCACAATTTAAAATTTTTAATAGATTGAATATTTAATTTAATTATAATTTCAATCGAAAAGTACGAAAAATCAAATCAAATTGAACCATAAAAACCCTTTTAAGTGTGGTCTAAATACTTTTAGGCTCGAGTTTTAATTTCTAAGGTGCCGTCCTTTCTTCGTGGAGTCAACAACTTTCGCACTTTGATTGGTTATTGAGAATCAGCAATACTTATGTTTATCCTCGGGGCATATATATATTACAGTGGCAAAGGGGAGGGTGGATAGGGCTCAGCGCGATAGTGTGCAGGGTTCGACTCCCCGCAAGGTGGAATTGACTCTGTTACAAGCGGGAGTAACCTGAGGGTTAAGAGCCCTGAGCCTATCCATTAACTCTCCAGCCTGGCTCCTGTAATGCACATCCTGCGATTTACCTCCTCCACGTTGATCCAGGACAGGGTCGGTAGAGCACTGCCGGGGTTGCAGTCTCAACCTTGAGAATCAACAAAGAAGTGAAAGTGCATTGCTCGAGTAGCTACCTACCTCTTAGACCGCCCTTAAATTATTTGTGTATATGTCTTTGCCAGCCCCAGACATATATCAAAGTGACAAAAGGAAGAGTGTATAGGCCTCAGCATGGCAGTGTACAGAGTTCGATTCCCCGCAAGGTTAAGAGCCCTGGGCCTATCCATTAGCGGGAGTGACCTAACGGTTAAGAGCCCTGGGCCTATCCATTAGCTCTCCATCCTGGCTTCTGTGATGCACAGCGGGAGTAACCTAAGGGTTAAGAGACCTGGGCCTATCCATTAGCTCTCCACCCTGGCTTCTGTGATGCATATCCTGCGAGGCTTCTGTGATGCACATCCTGCGATTTACCTCATTCACGTTGGCTCAGGATAGGGTCGGTGGGGGCTTACCGGGGTTGCAGTCTCAACTTTTTTTTTTTGTATATGTCTTTGCCGCCTCTAGGGCATATATCACAGTGGCAAATGCACATTTTGCGATTTACCTTCTCCACGTTGGCTTAGGGCAGGGTCGGTTGGAGCTTGCCGGGGTTGTAGTCTCGAATAATTTTTTTTTTGTATATGTTTTTTTCGCCTCCAGGAGATATATCACAGTGGCAAATGGGAGGGCAGATAGGGCTCAGCGTCAGAGCCGCTCCATTATTTTTTGAGGCCCGGGGCAAAAATTAAATTTGTGCCCTTAAATTTTAAGTTAACATATGTTGGAATCGAACAATACGAATAACCATAATCAATTGAAATATGGATCAAAAACACTGCCTTTCAACCTTAAAGAACTCTCGTCAGCATACAAATCTAAAATAATTTAAAAGAAGAAAAGAAAACAGCCCAATTTGAGCACCCAACAAATTTACAAATTAGGTCTTCATTTAAAATAAATGAATTGCAACTTGCAAACTTAAAATAAATTAGCAGACGAACTAGGTAATATGGAAAGCCAAATGAATTTTACCTCAGAAGTCAGGAAAATCGAAAAAGAAAGAAAGGAGGGGTCTTTCAACCGCCCACTGTTGGGGAAGCGAGGGAGTAATCCCAAAGACCGCAAATTCGACTCCTCGGCCCCCTTTTCGAGTATTCGACTGTCCCTCGGGCCTCAATGGTGGGTTTGAAATTTGTAGCAGCACAAGTGCACAAGTCAATTTTGGAGAGAAGAATGGAAGATGACTTGGACATGGAGTTTTTTGATATGTTTTATTTTTGTTTGTATTTTGTGTTTGTTTTGGTTTTGGAGGAGTTTTATAATTTTGCCATTTGAATTTTAAAAAAGTACATGATAATGATAGAGAGAGAAAGAGAGAGAGGGTGATAGTTGTGATTTGATGTGATGTTTGATAGGATATAAAGGTGATATAGGGGTTTGTAAAAATAGTAGGTAGAGAGAGAAAATTTGTGTTTTAAAAACTTGTATTTTTGGTTTATTTTTCAAACATTGTTTTTCATGTTTAAAAAACAAGACGATTGAACGCACCCTTATTTTTTTTTTAATATTTTAAATAGGAAGATTTAATAGCTTAGGAGTAGAAGTTAAAAAGTCCGGAGATAATCTTGGAATTCGAACCTTTGATTAATTGATTAGGGGCACTGATTTTGTTTGTCGATATGTTTGTTAGTAAAGAGAAGAGACGATTCTGTCTTCACACTGAAAAAATAAATTATCCTTATAATATTGTGGTCGGGGTTAATATAATAGAAGGGGAAAAAAAATTGGTGCCCCTCTCTTCGCCCCCCATCTGGGTCGGCCCAGCTCAGCGTAGTAGTGTACAGGATTTGATTCCCCGAAAGGTGGGAACTGTCGGGTTGCAGTCTTTTTTTTTTTTTTTTTTTTTTTTTTTTTTTTTTGTATATGTCTTTGCCCGTAGGTACGAAAAAATTAATTCAAAAAAATTAATGTGAAAATTATAATATAACAACTTTTTATACTAGAAATATAAAATGTAAAAAATAAAATAAAGAAAATGGTTAAAAATTTAAAAATAAGGAAAATAGTATTAAAAAGTAATGAATAAAATTGAAAGGATGTAAGTTGATTAATTTCCCAATTCGTTGAGTCAAACCAAGAAATAGTTTAACAAATACTAAAAATCGCTTGTAATTGTAATATAGATGAAGTCACTGTTGGAGATTTAGATCATCTTGGTTCCAACTTTTCAAGATATGTGTTGATACTATGCGTACAAACATATATATTATGATATCATCGATCGTTCTGGTATAAGTTTCGAGCACGGGGTGTTTCATTATCATATTATTAAAATTTTAGAATATTTGGTTAATATTGAAACTTTCTTTTGATTGATTAAAATAACTACTTATCTTTATTTCTTAGGTAATCTGAAATCGAGCCCAAATCCACGTACCAACATAAATTTGATATATGTCTATTTTTTTTACCTCGAAAATTACTATGATCTCTGATTATTATTATTAAGCAAAAAATTAAAACAAAAATTAAAGAGTTGAAACCAATTAACAACAATACAATGGTGTTCATGTTAAGTGATCAATTCATCTAGAACCTTAAACTATTAAAACGAGCAACATTAATATGTATATTATGCTATAACACTCCTCCTTAATATGTATATCATGCTATAACATTTTTCATGCACGTGCTTACGTATAGAGGTGCAAATTGCATAATAAAGAATTAATACGTACATAAATAATATTTTTCATTGGATAAATGCGAGCGGAAAATTTTTAACTCAATTACTTATCAAACCTAGAGCTATAATATATATATATATATATCATGTTAATCGATCAATTTATTTAAAAACTTAATTTTTTAAATGATTAAGGTTTTTAAAGATTTGAACAATTAACCGTTCATCACAGTCGTAGGCATAGAATCCGGCAATTTCTTTGGTTTTGTCTACGATTTCGAATCCAATAAACACTATCGTCCTGCCATCTTTAATTCTTGCCTAATATCATCAAATACTTTTCAAGTCCGATCATGATTTTGCTAGTTATGAACACTAGCGAACGACAAGGGTGTTGTTCAATTTGGTGTGATAACGTTAGCACAATGTACCGATTCGACCCCCATTTGTTAGAACCATTTGTGATCGATTGAGCTTGTGATTAAATTTTCGAGTTGATATGAATCGTTATTATGAAATAAGAAAGGTGGTGGTAAAATGAGCCTTTGCCGCCTTCATGGCAATTTCGTAATATTCTGCACAACCATAACAAACTCAATGCAAATAACCGCCTTGACTCGGTCACGTTTCAAATGAAAAAAATCCCGCCAAAACAAAAATCACACGGGAGAGCCTCACAAAACAGCTTCCATGAGCCCCTCATCGCTCTCGTCAATGGCGTCAAACTCCGGCAACTCCGCCGTCAATCTCATCTCGTTTCTCCTCCTCATACTAATATCCGTCGCTAGCACCGTCAAAGCCGTTCCAGAGCAAGAACTGGAATGGATGCTAGTTGCCATGAGGGCTAGAGGCTACAACCTATTTGCCAACGCTATCGCCACCTCCGATATCCACTACGAAGTAGTTTCCGGCACTTCCTTCACCTTTTTCGCGCCGATCAACTCGTCTCTCTTCGCTCTGGACATGACCACGACTGCGTCCGACTACGTCACGGCTCTCCGCTGCCACGTCGTGCCTCGCCGCCTCTCTATGTCCCAACTCCGTAGGCTTCCTTCCGGATACTCTGTTCCGACGCTCTTGCCTGGACGAGGTGTGGTGATCGATCGGTTCCCTGCTAATCATGCAGTTACGGTTGACGGAGTTCGGATCGCCGTGCCTGGTTTGTTCTACGGTAGATTCATTGCGGTTCATGGCTTGAGAGGTATTATAAGTTCCCGCTCGCCGGTCGGATCGCGCCATCGATCGTCTCCTATGAGTAATACACCGCTAAATTTCACCGGTAATGCTTCCGGCACTCACATACCGCCTTTGCCGGCGAGTCCTCAAGGAAATAGACAAAACGATAACCACACGATTGCGTCTTCGATTAGCCACCCGCCGTCAAATTTCACCGGTAATCATGCTTTCAGAAATCATTTACCTCCTCCGCCACCGCTGAGTCCTCAAGGAAATAGACAAATCGATAATGCAACGGTTTCGTCTTCTGTTAGCCATCCGCAGTCCAATTTTACCGGCAATCACACCTCCCGAAACGCGCCTCCGCCGTCGGCAATATTTCATGGAAACGATGAGATATATAACCACACGGCTGTTCCGCGTCCATCGAATGAGGTAGGACTCTCTCCGGCAATCTCGCCGGTGCTAGGGATTTCTGCTGCACCTGAGCCAGCTACGGTCTCCACCGATAACACGCATCCAATGCCGAGCCATGGTTCTAACTTGTTGCTGCCGGATTATTCTTCGCCGTTCGAAGAGCCTTCGTTGGCCGGAGAAATCTTCCATAGTACTCAGGCGATGATTCAAACGCCGGAGGATTACAGACCCTTGGATGAACAAACTTTTGACTGCCCGTTGTTGGCTGATAATAAACCTGGATCGGTTGACCATAGTAAAATCAGTCATGGCTACCTTCAGACACGTCAGCACTATAGTGTCCCCACCATGACTTGTACCCAAACAGATTGAGACACGAAGCCATTTCATTACACCGAGTCTTGCTTCATGATTTCATTTGGGCTACAAATCGGTATAGTGTTGAATCTGTTGATATAATAAAGAAAAGGTGCACATTACTTTGTTTGTTCTTCTCATCCTCTTTTAGCCAAAGTCTTTTAACTCTTGGTAGCTATTCTCAGTATTTCTGTTCATGGAAAATAAGTTTACATGCATTAGAGCAAGTGTAAGCTATAGCCATTTTCTTGCGTCTCCCTCCCTCCCTACTTTAGTGTGTGTTTTTCAGTTGATAAATCTGTTCAACATCTGCTAATTAATGGAATGAATCCTTTATGATCTTCATTTGCAGGGTATGATTGGAAAGTAATTGTTGTTGATATGAAATGAGATGTTAGAATGGATATAGGCAAAAAAGTAGGAGAAAAAGTTGTCAGATCGAAACAATTAATTTTCATTTTACTAACAGTTTAATAGTATAATTTACATCTGTTTTCCAAATTCAACATTAATAAGAGCAATGCTACCTAGCACAAAAAAGTTACAAAAGTGTCCTATATAAAACTCTATCTCCACGTAAAGAATTTACATTATCTGAGTAGGAAGTGTGAGTCCAAAACTGTTGCAGCCCAAACAAAAATTTCAATAATTACTTGGGATTGTGATACCCTACCTAGTTATCTGATTACAGACTGAATAATACAACTAAAATTAGTCGTCGCCACCGTCAAATCCTTCTGCATCTCCATCGCCATAATCATTGTCATCGTTTGCCATTATATCAGCATCAGCAACATTAGTATCAAGTGGCACATTCATTTCAGAGTCATCAGGAGGTGCAGCCTGGCCCTCTGGCACGAGCCCCTCAATTTCCATGGATTTGAGGTGCTCATCGCTGAAAAACTTGTCATAGGGTTTGGAAACCTGAAGTAAAAGTTGTAAACGGTTGTAACTGTCATGTCCCAAAGTACATATCAGGGCTACGGTTTATATCTCAAATTAATGACATATCCTGACAGTGACATGGTACTTTTGAGCAGCTTGATATGAAAAGCCTATAAAACCCTTCCAAAAGTACTTGAAAAATGTACCTTGAACAGAGCATTATTCTGCTCCGCACTCTCAATAAGGTTAGTCCAATGCTTGTCTGTTTTCAATGCTGATGCACAACCCACCACCTAGAGAAACAACAAAAGCAAGCTTGTAAATGAAATGAATGCTAGGAAACTTGAAGAAACAGATGTCAGGAAAACATCTCCTGTTGAACAGCCCCTACCAGGACAGAAGACCTAGCTCTAGTTATACCAACATTCATTCGCCTAAAATCGCCTAAGAAACCAATGCCTTTGGTGCTAGTTCTGACACATGAAAAGATTGCAACATCTTTTTCTCTCCCCTATAAAAGAAATCAGGAGCTTGGTTAGGATAGTTTATTTACAATTGGTACATAGAAACAAGTACTAACTTACTATGTGTCCTGTTTGGAAATAAGTTCATATTTTAAGAAACCATGGGGATTGATATACTCTTTTTTGAACATTATAAAAACAGTTCCATGAAGCAACTCAAAATTGTCTGTAAAATATGACTAGCGGAAGGTAGTATATACCTGGAATCCATCAACAGTGTTAATGTCTACTACTTTTTCCGACTCCACACCAAAAGTGTTACGAAAACTGTTGCGAAATAGTTTGACTTGAGATCTGTAAGGGGTTATAATTGCAAGTCGAGCACTTGACCTCAACTCTGGATAATTAGTCACCAAGTGATGGTACATGAGCAGAACAAACTCAACCTCGTCAGCATTTTCCACAGAACCACTGCCGGCGGACTTAGACTCCTTGCCTTCATGTATATCGAAAAAGCAAAAAGGTCCAAAGCAGCGAAATTTATGCCACAAGCGCTTAGTCTGTTCTTCAACATCAGGCCCATCCTCCAGTGCCTCGGCATAGAATTCTCTTGAAGGAAAGTTCCTAATCTGTTGAAAATAGGTAGGTGAGAATGCTAGTTGGAGGTATTCTAATAAGAACAATTTGGTGGCAAGAATTAGCACCGACAGAAGGCAAAAGAATGATTATTATATGGCCCAAGCTTTTACATTCCAAAAGAGATTGTTTATTAGAAAGGTTGAATATAATATGAAATCTTGATGGAATGGTTAATTTGGCTCACATTGGAATCATAGGGATGGACATTGAGCCCAAGGAATCAGATTACGAGACCATTAGTTTACTTGGCTCATGAACACAAGAATTTATCCAACATTTGTGAACATTTCTCAAAAATTTACCTTTGGATGCATGCGGTACTGAGTCCTCAGCATGTGTACTGGATACCCAGCCTTCTGAAACCTTTTAAACAAGCTCATGCCATATCTATAAAAACATCATCCAAGAGAGAAGACAATATAATATCATCAGGAAGAACAAAACTATAGTGAATGATAAGGAGTTGTCATCACAAGTGCAGCACTTACCCAAACTTCTCAGCGACTGGAGAAATTACAGTGGCTGGCAATTGAACTGGATCACCGACCTGGAACAACGTGGGCAGTCAACAGGGAGAAGGTTGGGAAAGCAGAGTTAGGAAAAGGTGGTGATGTTCAAAGTGGCATAAAAATGAAAAAGGTTACTGGGGAAGATTGGTGTATAAGTGGGACAAAGAAAGCTAGTGCCTAAAAAGCATTAGTTAGGAAAAGGATCACGACGCAAGTTGCATAAAGGTAAAAAGGGTTAGACCAAATTTAGAATCTAGTAGCTACCACGCTCGATGTTTAATATAATGCTGGAAAAATATATACGGCAACAACCCCCCCCTTCTGGGTTGGTCCAATAGGTAAGGTTTGATGTCGTTGACCATTCATGTCGTCCGTTCGGTGCTGGGATAAGTGATTGGTAAGTACCACTATTAGCCCCTAAGATGATAGTGGCCTGAAGGCCCTGAACTCATCTTAGAATAGACCAACTTTTTCCTATAACTTTTACATGGCCCAAACAAACAAACAAAAAAGGAACGAAAGAAGATGCAACATCTGAAATGGCCTCTCAGATAAGCGGATCGCTCTTAATCTTCTTCGTGATGGGAATGAGCTTTCTCTTAATTTCCTCTTCGGACTTCTTTCTCTCGTTGGCTCTGTCATTCGGAAGCTCGTGATGCTACAATTCTTACATGCCCCCACAAACAAACAAACAAAAAAAGAAAGAAAAAAGATGCAACATTTGAAATGGCCTCTCAAATAAATGGAATCGCTCTTAATCTTCTTCATGATGGGAAAGGCAGCTCTTAATTTCCTCTTACGACTTCTTTCTCTCGTTGGTTGTCCTTCGGAAGCTCGTGATGATCCCATTTCTTCTTTCTAAATTTGGGAGGGGGGGTCATTTCTCTTGGGATTTCATTTCTCTTGGGATTTCATTTCTGAGTAACCTTAATGATAGTGAGTCCATCGAAGTTACAAATTTCTTGATCAGTTGTCTTCCTTTCATCCTTGTGTCTTCCAGATCATCGATATTTGCTTCTAGAATCTTTAGGTCTTTACTCCATCAAATCATTTATGAAATTCCTTATTCAACCTAAGATTCAGATTACCTTTCCCCTTCACAACTTTATTTGGAAGTGTAAGGTTCCGCCTAAAGTACTAGGTTTTTTCTTGGTCAATTGCCCTTAATCGTTTGAATACCAATGAATGGAGGCAACAGCGGCGACCGTAGGTGTATAAGCTTTATCTCCAGATATGTATGTTAAGTGTTTGAGGAGCAGTGACACATGATCGTTTGTTCCTACATAGCCCTGTGGCGTCTTTGGAGCTATTTGCTTGCAGTGAGAGGGGAATGGGTGCATCTCTCGAAATATCCAGGACATGTGCTTGATTCGATATGAGGGTTTTGGCAGGGCAAAGGATGACCGGATCTTTTGGAGCTGTGGAGTGTTGAGTTTGTTATGGAACATTTGGATAGGGAGGAATTCCCAGATCTATAGAGATAATGAGTTATCATCTGGAGAAGATCTCCTTTCAGGCCTCTCTTTGGAGGTGATTTTGGGAGCTTTTACAAGCTTGCTTTTAGTGGACTTGGCTAGGGATTGGAAAGCTGTTCATTACTCATTAGAGCTTTAGCTGGAATGTATTTTAGTTTTCAGCCATCTTGACTTCTGATTTTTTGGTTGATCTCTAGTACACCTCTTTGTACAATCATCTTCTTTCCAGTAAAATTTGTTCGTTCTATCCAAAAAAAACAAGAAGAAGAAAAAAGGATGGAGTAAGAAAATTACTGAATTAAGAGAAGTACTGCGACTAGAATAAGATACATACCAGAAATACTTGCTTGCACCCAGTGGCCAGTGGAACGAGTGTCGCAGGCTCCACCTGTCCATAAATTAATGTTCTTAATGCCAAGTCACGCTCAGGGATTTTGATCACCAATAAACATTTTAGCCGGGGGGGCCCTTTTTTGGGAGAAAATAATCTTTAAAACACCAACACAGAAAATTCTGGAGGCCCCGAGATGGAGTATATGAATTTGATGGCCACTTTGAACATCATTTGGTTATTAAGAGGGGTATCATATGATGAATCCAGATTTTTGAAGATCTACATTATATGGAACAAGCATTTGGATTTTGACCAGGTAGCTTCATCTCATTAAATAACAGAACAATATCCAAATACAAGCAAAAAATATTTATGTAGCCCATCTCAGATAAGAAATGTCAACTATATCAAGCAGCAGAACATAGCAAAAGCTACTGCCACAGGGTGTTGTGGGGTTCTGAATATATTGACATTATTATAGAAACATACTGGGAAACCAAAACGCATCTGTCACTATATATACAGGTTTTACTATGTACATAAATATGTACTGTTGATGTAAAGCATGTGTGTAAAGCAACGTACCGCTTGGGCAGCTTCGTCTATTACAACAACATCAAAATTGCGATTTAGTTTACTGAAAAGATTTGAGCCGCTGAAACTGAGGGTTGAGAATACCTGCCCATAAAACAGAAAAGATAAAGGCATAACTCAACTCAAAATTTGACCAGCAACTTGGCGTCAGCTTAAACTCAGCCCACGACAGTGCTAAAATTACATACAATTGCAGCCTCATCCATAATTGCAGCTCGGATAGTGTCTCTATCCCTTCCAGCCCCACCCTGCTTCTGCTTATCAGTTTTAAAGTCCATGCCAGAAAGATTTTTTTCCACCTAACAAGGCAATATCTTATATCAACATTAAAAATAATACATCAGAGTAATGTCAACAATTATAACAAGACAACAATCATGATGGTTATTAGAAGCTTACAAGGTAATCCATGGATACGGCCTGCACAGAATGGTGAGCTTTAAGACCAATTCGCACAATGTTAGGATGGTATGCACGGTCATTTTCATCGCGAATACCTGAAAATATAAATATCAGAACATCAGCATCAAGCGATCAATAAAAAGTACTGTCACTAAAAACTGCAAAGCTGCATATTTTATGAAGTGCCAAGTTGTTTCAGCTCAAAAGGGCAGACACAATTGATATCTAAAATTGATCAAAGTAGAAGCAACAAACAATCATAGTCCATAGGCTTGATCAACAAGTCACGTGAGTCCATTTTCCCCAAAGAGAAATACAATATTTGAATAGAAATTCTTGTTCTTTAGGCCCTACCTGCCTCAGGTACAATTGGGAATCCACGCATTTAAAAAGGCAAGCAATAGAGAATAGAGACACTTTTAGCACTTCTTTATTCAGTAAGGCACATTGGGAAAATAGAAAAAAAAAAAAAAAAACTCCATTGGGGAATAAAAGAACACATGCTCCCTATGTTCACCCTCTTCTGGATAAGACTTGTACCCACTACACTCTGCCACTCCC
>JAOTQG010078060.1:0-14010 GCA_025631175.1 Iris virginica
AATGCCATACCGTACCCTACCGAAATTTCGGTATTATCGATTTCGGTAATACCGAAATTTTGGTAGGGCAATGGTAATGAATTTTGCATTACCAATTTTTCGGTAATGGTAACGGTAATGGGATTTTGGTACGGTTGTCCTACCGAAACCACCCCTACAATTAACCGCATGCAGTGCGAACTTGTACCATTGCACGATGGTATAAATCCGCAATGCATGCGATTGATTGGCTGGTTGATATTGTCGGTGTATTAAGGGTTTTCCCATCTTTTACTCTATCTGTTTTTCTCTCATAACATATCGTTGTTATTGACAAATAAAATAAACTCCTGACCAACGAGAATTGATCCATGATAAATGGCTTGAATTCACTTTAAAAAAATCTCAAGTTTGAGTCTCACCATATACATAAAATTTTGATTGAAAAATTCATCCATGCACAACCAAAATCAAACTAAATTAATAAGAACAAAATTTTTAATACCAGTAAACAATATTAAAAAGGTAATAATAATATTAAAAAAAAAAACTCTTTAAACTTGTAACCCTCAACTTTAAACCCTAAATTCTAAAGGAATAGAAAAGACACATCATTTTTAAAAATATGTAACAAGAAAAAAAATAATATTTAAAACAAAAAACCCCCAAATTCTTCCTAAATCCTCTTCCCCTCCTGACTCTCTTTGATTTAAGATCAGTGTAGGTGAAAATGATTACACAGCTGAAGCGGGAAAAAGTGTAATGGCCATTGCAGGTGCAGATGATTACACAACAGAAGCAAAACCATGGTCTACGTTACATTGCTTTTCAGGGATCCAAATCTCCTCCTAATTTTTGATCCAGCTTGCCCGGATTCAGTTTCTTAAATCACCAACACCCCCCCCCCCACCCCCCTCTCCCCTCTTACTGGAAGAGGCACATAAAAAAAAAGACGCCTAGTTAAAATTTGCTACCTTCCATGGGGTTAAGCAGAACATGAATTGCATCCAACCTAAAACATCAGGCTAGCGATCGTCACTCAACATGTTATAAATTACCATATATGCCATACAATTAATTAGCTCTTCATTCCCATGCATATAAATTAACAGAGCAGAACTCGGAAGACATCCCAATCCTGGCCTTCTGTGCCCACTCTCCCCAACAATGCCATATTTTCAGTCCGATGGAGGCAACAAACTGATCATTTAATTAAACATCTAAATCAATCATATATACCCTCCTACAACGAACGAACCAACAGCGTACATACCACCACATTACAACAACAAACTCAAAAGAGAAATCACAAAAGGGGGACAAGTAATTAAGATTAACTAGTACAGGATCATCGATCGATCTTCCACCACCAAATACATTTCAACAACATGAATGTCTATCGATCACGTCACGTACTATCCGACTAGCACATATATTGCGTATATGATTCCTGGAATGTACCCCAATAGCGTCAGCAACAAACATATCCAGAACTCCACCTGCAGGTAATTTCAAAGTCCATTATTTCTCCACCAAACGTAGAATTGAAACATGAAAAGGCTCGAGAAAAAATTGATATATCGCGGACAGGACAGGACAGGACAGGACGACAACCAATGTCCTAAATTCTTGCCCTACTAATTAAGCAACGTTGGGAGTTCCCAATTTTCATGATCTCAAAAAAACAAATGTACGTAGCCTTTCAATGTGTGTGTGTGTGTGTGTTTCGATCGATCCATGTATCAATGCAATGAAAGTAGATATACGAGGAGATCAATCGCGTACGTACGTACCCCAAAAGCATAACGAAAGAAGACACCTAGGGGTGGTACGAAAACTGCCAAAATAATTTGAATAAACATTTCAGGACCCATTGATGGTTTCGATGGATCCGTCGCTTGCCCCCCTGACTCATGATCCATCATCAATCAATCACAATCGGCAATTTCTTATCCAAAAAGAAAAACTCTACGCTTTGATTCCTGGGGGGAGATTTGACGGCAAAATTGCAGATCGAGATGGTGCAATTAATTGTGAATAAATAGTAATTAAACCGGGGTCAGTGGGAAAAGAGCGACATGACACGTGTAGTGCAAATGGTGACGTGGAACGTGAATCTGTTCCCTTCGAAAAAGAAAAAAGGTCCATTAATAATTAATTTTACATATTTTTTTTCTTTTTTTAATGTTATCCATTTCTGTCGGTTTGCCTATTTACAGAAATGATATGATGTGTACGTAGTAGCTATATTATTATAATAATAATATCGATCAAGAACTGATCACAAAATTAAGAATCATCCGATCGAGCACAAGAATCAATCACACTATATAGTAGTAACTACAATATTAATTAATTAATGCATAAGATCATATATAAGATCGACGAGACATCATCAATCATAATGCATGATGCCGGCCTGCACAAGCATGCATACATGCATTAATTAATTAAATCCAAGTTTGCAGAAACTAATTAGACATTACCCACTTTTTTTCCAATAGCCATTGCAAAAATGTGTGTGTGAGAGAGAGCGCACAAATTATATCATGTGTCTAGGCATAACTAACTAGGTATGCCCATTTTCTTTATAAAATGTAGATAAAATTTATTAATTATGTACATAATATAAATATGAAATGTACATAATAATAATAAACATGATAATCAAATAACTCAGGTATATTTTATATTTACGTTACGTATATAATTCATAAATATTATGTAAGAAAAAAATTAATATATCTTTTTAAGTATGATTAGACACACGATATACCAAAGAGAGAGAGAGAGATGATAATTGAGTACTGAAGTAATGAATGAATGAAAGAATTAGGAAGATATATAGGTAATTTAAGTACCCCACAGCCATAGCGAAGGAAGACACCAACAGGAGGGAGGAGAATTGCCAAAATGATTTCAACGAACGTCTCTGAACCCATTATTATTATATTATCCTCGCTTGCTTGCTTGCTTGATTTCTTGCTGATGATTTACAGTTCGCAGCAAAACTATTTGAAGGAAGGAAGAAAGGAAGGTAGTTTTTCAAGTGTTAAGTGGGTGGGGACCGGACGTGTCTGATGGAAAGAAGTTAAACGTAACCACGTAATCATTTGATTTACACGTGGAGTGTTTTTAATCCCACTTACGTGTCTCTCTCCACTTTTCCTAAAGTTCACCGTTTTGCCCTTTCCTCCTCTAATCTAATCTAAACCATTTTTAAATTTTAGTATTACATTACGAATCTAATATTTTTTTACATTTTAATATCACTTGCATCATAATATTACATACATTTTTAATTAAATATTCTTTAATATTATATATAAATATTAAATAATTTCCATCTATCATTCTTATACTTATATATTTTCACAAATTAATATAAATTTTTTACATCACATTTTCTTTCCTATTTTTTTTTAAAAAAAATTCTCCTTACATTTTATATCACATTTTTTTTACTCACATCACATTCAAATCTTTTATATCATTAAATTAATTTAATCTTTTAATTTATAAATTCATATCACTTATATCATATCATATTATTCAATTTTTTATTTTTTATTTTTTTTGGGCCCCAAGGGGACATAGGAAGGGATCAAACCTGAGACCTTATATTTACACCGAAGGAAAATAGGCCCAATTTATTTAGGTTGAATTTATGGATCTTTTGGCTTATTGTGTCGAATTCATTTCTATTAGGTAGCGAAAACAAGTCCTCTGTTGAAACATGCTGCCTGCGAGTTGGATATAACGAACGACATGCACAAAGAGCAATGGGGCTTTGCATTTGATTTCACGCAGCGCACAGAGAGGGATAGTTCCAATTGCTCATACATCACTGAGTGGTAACAAACTGACATCAAAATGACAAATATTCAACCGACCGTGAAATAATTTGTACTTGATTTACACAACAAATGATTTGCACCATATCCATCAAGATTTAACACTCGCAACGATAAATACGAACCAGTAGCGTGTAAACCATGTCTACACCGTGGACCTTGATGAAGGACAAGGTTCAACACGGAAGGTGACAACTTGAATCTTATCTCCTTCTCAACTTTGTTTATACACATTTAACAGTTACACATACAAGTCAAGTATCACAACAAGCAGATTGGTACGAAAATCATATTACACTAGCTTTGTCTCCTCCACACACTTCCCAGGGATAAAGCAGAATAAATATACATGTTAAAAAATGGGGTCTTTAAAGTTCCTATCTGTCCCCAAACTCCTTGCTGCAATGACCAGTTCCACATCGACGATATCCAAATACCATCCTGGAGGGTAACAAAACTTCCGCATCAATAGATTTCTATACCTACAATCCAGCTCATCGTCTGTTGAATCTAGCTAACAGACCCACAGTCCAGCTGATTGCCCATGACATTCATTAAATCACTAGTATTTTCAAAATTGTTGTTGAAACAGCTTTTCTATAATCTTACTGATTTTAATTTAACAAAGAAAAGAATTGTGCATGTAGGTATATATTCTCGGGACTTCAAATCAGCCCTAAATTACATTATTTTCCATATTTGATTGCAAGTCCGGCTGCCAACAAAGAATATGACATTTCTTTTTCTTCTAATGAGCGATTGAGATCGTATTCTTATACAAATAACTCAACAGACATGGGTTTATACACATACTGCAACATCTCTATTAATTCATATGCAATTAAGTAATTTTAGTACCCTTTCCCTCCCAAGGTGAGTCACAATTAACAAACTACAACACTCATTTTGAGATGAAGGTAGTAGCTAACTGCCTTAGTTTTGGCTATGACAAGTTAATTCTCTCTAATAGTCTAAGAATAAACAACCAACATCCTAACGGATAGTTATTCATTCTTTCACCATATTAATTACTCACTTCATCGCAAATGAGCATACATTTTGAGTTGACACATAAGTAACATTATTGGCACATGTACGAAATTCACCCTTAGTGGTACTATTAAAGCATTATTACAAGTGGACAATGGAACATGCTTGCAAAGGTGACTTTAGTAACTTCATTAGGAAATGGAAACTCGTTTGGGATTAAAGAATTTTTGAAAAACAGAACCTATTTTTTGAACATAGGGAGTATTAGTAATATTTAAATAGCCAATTGTGGTTGTAAGGCAAAAATGACTAGCTCAGTAAATTCTCTATGGACACATTATAAACGGCAAAACAAGCGACAGACAGAAAACCTCTATTTGCTTTAGGTGACTTCAGATATAAGAGTAAAAGCAAGACAACTTCCTCTAGGGGTGTTCACGGTTCGGATTGGTTCGGTTGTACGCACTTTTGGTTGAAACCGCAACCAAATCAAATACTCGGCTTCTTGAAATTTTCAAACCGTAACCAAACTAATCCGATATAAAACCGAAAAGTCGATTTTGACATTTTCGGTTTGGTTTGACCGTTATTTCGGTTTTGAGTCAAATGTCAAGTTAATTTAAGTTAAATTTCAATTTTGGGCGCTAAAAATTTTGAACACGTCTTATGAACAATGATCTTATTAATTTCTGAATTTTTTAAACTAGAAATTGGCCCTATATTGATAAATTCGACATGTCGATAAATCCAAGTACAAAGCATACAAGGTTAACAAACGCTAACAAAACATCTAAGAGAAATGAGAGAATTTTTTTTTACTTAGGTTAACACTAACAAAATACAATGAATGTACACCCAAAATGTTACACAGATACACTTACATGACCTCGGTTTGGTTTGGTTCGGTTTTGGAATTTTGGGGTACAAAATATTTTCAAAACCGCTACCAACCCAGTTTTTCAGTTTTCAAACTTTTTAAAACCAAAACCAATCCAATTCTTTGATTCATTTTTTTTCCCATCTGTTCGGTTGAGTTGGTTCGATTGGGGCGATTTTTAAAAATTTATGCCCGGCCCTAGCTTCCTCTATTTGTTTCAACTTTCAAGTAACTTCATACATAAGAGTATTAGCGAGATCCATCACTTCAAAAACCAATTCAAGCAGAATCCACAAAAGCTAAACACTTGTATCTGTTTGTCATGAGAGGCATTCCAAACATGATCCAATGGAAGAATGGATTTCTTTTACTCCAATCCGGGCAAAGAGTCCACGTTTGAAAGTCAAACTTTTAAATTTTGCATTTTACTCCTTCATATCTTTTATAATTTATATTAAAATTAAAAAAAATTGTTCCACAATATACTACTCCCTCCATCCATAAATAAGTATCCTATTTGGTTTTGAAAAGTCAACTTAATTATCATTAAAGTAATTATTTAACATATATTTATTTAATTTTAGATTATAAATTTTAATCTTTCTAAGAATATTAAGTAAACTATCGATAACATTTGTTATAAATTCTTAATGATAAAAATTTGGTCAATGTTTAATAAAGTTGACGAAAATTCATGTATTCTCTTTCAATTTATACTGTTTCATTTCATCTTTATCATATTTGCCGGCCATTAAAAGCAAAAAAAATCTATTTGAAAGCGCTAGTACTTCTATTACATGCTTTGAAGAGGAAATATTGGTCCACTTGACCTACAAATCCCGACAGCAATATATTACCTTCAAAAAAGTAATTATCCACAAATCTCAACTGGTTCTGACCCATATACCTACCTCCCACATTTTCAACCATAAACCCTAAGACTCTTGAGAGACAAGGCTATAGAAGTTTTATTCTTAATGAGGAAATAAGGGGCGGCACCGTGCATGAGACAAGGCTGCATCAATGAAGTTCAAAGCCATACTAGGGAGCATACTATTATATCACTTATATAGGTTCCAATTTCAAGGTATATGCATCCAACAACAGCAGTTTTGACACCTCAAACATCCATACCAACCCTCATCAATTGACAATCAAATGCAAAAATATATTATACTCCGACTGCTTTATATGTACATAATGTACCTCTTCTGTCTCCTTTTTTCTGTCCGAGTAGTGAAAAGGTTCTAATATAGCTTGCATTACCATGGGAGGGGAGCTCGCTGGGCCTTCAGATAAAATTCAGTCTTAAATGGCAAACTACATTAGCAGCATTAGAGCAAATGCAAAGCACACTGTATTTGGCACCAGAAAAGCAATTTTGACCTTTTGAATTCACAGTAAATTGAAATCTAAGTCTCTTATGATCAACAGAGAAAGTTGTACCCTGGATCTGATAACAAAGGATAAGGAATCAGCCATGACTAGGTATCACATTTTCACACTGACAGGAGATTATCATATATATCCAGGGTAGAAATTATCATCGAGGGAAAGTCAGGAGTCAAGTGAAACATTTTCGAGGCAGGGGCAGGGGTGTGCGAAGACAACGTGCATCTTCGCTAGATACAACAATGAAACAGAAGAATTTAGGAACCTCTAACAGTAACCAGCTGATATAGTCTTGTTACCTTAGTCTTCAGCAGCCAATTCTGCGATTGCATTGCCACAGCACACAAGCTTAATCATTCAGCATTCACTCTGAACCCCCTCAACTATTAAACAAACATTAGATAACTACGCATTAGATGGATATAGATTAATGAAGCTACTTATCTACACACATATACACAAATATATGGTTAATCTAACATCCCCTCTATTTGGAGGCAATTAGCCATGTGCCATTGTTTTCCTTCCCGAAATGCCCTCAATTTTTTAGGGTAAAAGTGTCGAAGCATCCATAAGAAAATGTGCATGAAATCAATCATTAAAATCAATAGCTGTTTGACTAATCCTCCGATACACGTTTCATCACCACCAGAAGATGGGGGTATTTTGGGGATAAAGAAAAAAGAGGCACGGCTAATTGCCACAACTAGAGGGGATATTAGATTAATAACAAAAGCTAATGGAAGCAAGAAATAAAGCAGCATTTATATACAAGATGCTAAACAAGAAATAAAAGTAAATGAAAGCAAGAAAAACAATCACAAGGGCTCAACTTGTCAGATTGAGAGGGCCGCAATTCGGTCTTTGTACATGCCCGCGACCATGCACTCATATCCGTGACTATTTGGTTTATTACAGGACAATGGTGAGGGTTGATGACTAGCCTTGACAGGAGAACTTCATCAAGTTCAGTACTTAATGGACTAAATACTCGGAATGTAGACATTTTATAGGATGCTTCCTCAATTGCTCTTCAATATGTAGGGATGGTATAAAAGTGTCAACATCAGATTGATATTCAACCTCAATAGAACACACATCTTGTTTGGGGAGGAAGGAATTTCTCGGGAATGGAAAAGGAAACAAAAAGGGAGAAGGGAATCAAAAGGGACAAACGGAAGATGCGCATATGACCTAACTCACTTAGCCATGAGCCAAGCATTAACCAAATAAAATGGAAAAGCACTGCTGATCTTTTCCAAAAAAAAAAAAAAGTTGCACAATGTTCGGCTTTCTTCTACCCTTATTTTCTGCCGACCTGGTCAACCATTTTGATCTAGCAAACTCACATTAGAATTTTGAATTACCACTTTCCACACAAGAGAGTAAATTGTGCAAGGTGCAAGTATTCACCTGAAACTGTTAGAAAAACCGCCTGAACAAAACCATTATGTAGCATCCTCTGGGCCTTGTAATGTTGGGAGGGGCAAAGGCTTATACGAAACTAATGGTGAATAGTTGAGTTCATAATTAACAAGCTTCGACCCAAAAATGTTGAATTTTCCAGCACTACCATAGGCAACTTCTGCATCAGAACACCTCTTAAAGACCACTCTAGCACGGCTGGCCAGCCTATCAACTTCAGTTTCAGATTCCATCAACGGCCCAAAACGTCTAAATGTTTTATTTAGATTCATTTCTGCAGGAACAGAGACTCCAACAGCAAAGTTCAAAACAAGTTCTGTAGGCAAATCTTGTTTTATCCGATCAACATGCTCAGCTGGCTTCGCTTCTTTTATTTCAGGGGTACTGGTAGAAAACCGTTTTCTTGATTTACGGACTGATTTAACTGGTTTACTCGGTTCAAGAGCAACTAACTGGTAATCTACACCTCCATTCTGATTCTCTAATAATAACTGCTCTTCGGAATAGTTTTGGATGATCCTGTCTGTCCAATAAGAGTCATTCACATCATCAAACTCAAATTCTTCGGGTGAGTTGATTACATCATTAGGTGCCTTTCTCTTTCTAGCAGCACCTGATCTTCCAGCAGATAAGTTCTGCTTCCTAGACTTGCTTACGGCTGATGTTCTGTAGTTGGAGAAAAAGGGAATAATGGTATTCAAAAAGCTGTATCCTTTCATGGGATCCTGTGCAGCCAAATGAAGCTGAGACAGCATTTCATCTAGAGATGAGTGGTCTGTTGAACCACTAATCCTTCCCCTGGGGGATGTCCCAGGAGTTCGCACAGATACCTCAAACCCAGTTGGTTGACCATCATCTACATCTACCTTTAAAAACTTTTCATTACTACCCTTCAAGATCGATGGAGAGCCAGTCAGCTGGCTTGCCGCTCTACGAATACATTCCCCAATCTTGAAAGAAGGCTTGGGAGTTGGAACTGCAGCTGAAGATACTTTTGCAGCATAAGAACTTTTACTTTTATCCAAACACTGAGGAACAGAATCAAGAGCCTTCTGCTTTTTCCCAGTAGTTGAAACCGACTTGCTGGTACCTTTCCCATCAGGCCCGTCGTCCTCTTCATCCGTGGAACTTGGAGCGTCAACCATTAAATCTGACAGGCTTTTCTCTTTCTTACTAACATACATAGTATCCATGTGTTTGCGTTTGTGAGAAGAGCTGTTTTCACTTTTTAACTTTGCATGGTCAATTAGAACTTGCTTACCATCATTGCAAACAGAAGCAGGATGCTCGATCACTTCATTCAGTTCCGAGGTATCAGCATCACTTTCTAATAATTGTCCAGAAAACTGAAATTCAGGCAGCTCACCATAACCTTTATAACGACAATAGGATGAGAACTGAGCCTTGGCGATCACAAGTTCCAATTTATCAGTTCCATTTCCACCATATGGCGACTGCGCTAATGATTTCACATAGCCCAGAAGTTTATCAGGTTCAAACGAACTCACACTAGCAGATTTGTCCACGCCATATCTTCTACTTGATTCTGGTTTAATCCCAGTGTTCTCTACAACCTGAGATTTTATCTTGTCATAAGCATCTAGGGGTATGCAAGAGCAGGCGAGCCCCAACTCAACTCGTCGGGAGACCTCTTGTAGAGCACAGCTGACTGCATGATGGAATGCTTCTGAATTGTTATGATTCTCTATTTGGGAAAAATGCTCCCTGAATGGCTTCAAGACTGTCGCATCATTCCATGCAAAAGTTCGATCTCCAAAATATGCTACCAAAAAGCAGTCCTTTTTATGATATTTCATGGCTTTCTCTGAAGCGTCAGCTGGATTAAATATCTGCCCAGGCCACCACGGATGGCTCCTGACTTTACCCCAGATTATATCGGACACAGAGAACTCACCTTCATTTTCTGGCGGTTGCAGATAGAAGGATTGATGCATAGGCACAGAAGCTAAAGGATTACGATGTTCTGGTATTTTCTCGTCAATTGCTGTTGAATTTTCAGCCTCTGTAGTCTGCTTTTGTGCTTCTGATTCCAACTCTTCTTGAAAATCAACCTGCTCCCCATCAGTGTATCCTTTTTCAACTTCCTGCCCCGCAATTGAACCAATAGCAGTTGAATCATCGGCTTCTTTTCCATCTAGGCTCTCCGAAACCTCTATTCGCACACCAAATCCCAAACTTTCATCATCATCCTTTATGCAACTAGCCTCGTATGGAAGAGAAGTGTGTTCATTGTCGGATGCACCTTCTGACTTCAATTTTCCTTCTTCATCAGGACAGGCATCCAAATCAGGAGCCAGGCTGTCAACATCAGGCTCGTCAATGTCCATCCCTGTATCTTCCCCTTCATCAACACAAGCTTCTCCAAATGAAGATTTTGGATCTGTGGGAACAACACCCTGTTTGTCAGCATTTCCACTGGTTTCGTTTTCACACTTCACGGACTTGGATTCTTTTACAGAAGCTACAAAACAGCCCATGTCACTGATTGTAGGAGCTTCCACAACAGAAGTCAAGACCTTACTATCAAAAGCTGTGGCTTCATTGGCAAAGGAATACTGGGTTTGATCATCAGAAGATTTTGGTACTGTGCACGGTGCAACATCAATTTTAGAGCTCTCACCCACAATCGTATCTGTCAATCCCTGATCTCCTACATTATCTGTGTTTGAGATGGAACAGCCAGATACCCTGTTTTCAACTGTCAAAACCCTATCTGCATCAACAGGGAGATCTGCAGAAACTAATACGGATACCTCATCATCAATAGCTACAGAACAAACTGCTGCAACTTTGTCTTCAGCAGCATCCCCACCAACCACAATTAAAGAAACATCATTTGGAACTTCAGCCATTGGATCTGAAGAATCACTGCTGTTGACACTTGCTGTATTACCATTTAGCATCTGATGTGCTGAGGGAGAATGCAACTGTCCATCAACTACATCAGTTACTTTAGCTACATGTTCTGAAAGCAAGCTCTCTTCCTTGCTCATCATACCAATTTCTCCTTGAACATCTTCAGCTGGTTGTTCCAAAATTCCAACACCATCAATGATAGCACTTTCATCTTTTGCCTCACCAACCATCTCCAGCGATGAACTCTGATTGAAAGTGCCCTCACCAAACCCAATCGAAGAAACATTATTAGGAACTTCAACAAGTGGATCTGAAGAATTACTCTCGTCGACACTTACTGTCTTAACATTCAGCATCTGATTTGCTGAGGTATAATGTAAACTTCCATCAATTACATGTTCTGAAAATAAGTTCTCTTCCTTGACCGACAAACTAATATCTCCTCCAACATCTTCAGCTGGTCGTTCTGAATTATCAACATCTTCATTGATTGCACCTTCATCTTCTGCCTTTGGGCCATCACTCACATGATTCGGGCCAACATCTTCAGCTGGTTGTTCTGAAATATCAACATCTTCATTGATTGCACCTTCATCTTTTGCCTCACAAACCATCTCAAGAAATGAACTCTGACCAACAGCATTCTCACCAACCACGGTCAAAGAAGCATTATTAGGAACTTCAACAACTGGATCTGGAAAACTAATGTCATTGACGCTTACTGTCTTCACATTCAGCAGCTGATGTGCTGAGAAAGAATGTAACTTTCTATCAACTGCATCAGCTACTTTAACTACATTTTCAGAAAGCAAGCTCTTTCCCTTGCTCGTCATACCAATTTCTCCTCCAACATCTTCAGCTGGTTGTTCCGAAATACCAACATCTTCATTGATAGCACCTTCATCTTTTGCCTCGTAAACCCTTGCAATAGATGAACTCTGATCAGCTTCTGAAGACACTACATTCGCATTCACAACAATGCAATCTTGAACTTCATATTTGCTAACTAAAACCTCGTCTTTGGTAACCACAGGAACTTCCTCTGAAACAAACTGGGTCTGGGTGGTCACTGTTTCAGCCATCCCTGAAGAATATACAACCCCAGCTTCAACTGCAGGATTCCACCCTTCATCATCCAATACAACATCTTGTCCAGAACTCAAATAGTCCAGCTCATTAGCTTCCTCGCGACCATCCACACCTTCTGCAGCCAACCCTCTTTCCATCACGCCCGAACTTTCAGTAACAGCAACTTCCTCTGCCACAACTCCAGTTTCCCTACTCGAGCACTCGACAATCACCGCCTCAGCTGCAACCCCCATCTCAGTTCCCAAATCGTTCACCTCACCAACCACTACACCGCGATCACCTTCCTCTTTACTTAACCCCTCCCCTCTTTCCAAATCCTCCTCATTCACCACCACCTCACCTCGCTCAACATCTCTAATCCCATTCTCTGTAAAAGCATCCCACACCTGACCACTCAGATCTCCAAATTCATCCGACTTCAAATTTCCACTTTCACCATGCTCTACCTGGTCAGTTCCACCCTCCTCCTTCTCAGAACACCCTACACCATCGACAAAAACATCCGAACCAACTACCTCCACCATAATCTCCCCATCATCATCCTCAAGAAACGCACCCTCCACTCCCTCTCCGTTTCTCTCTCTATCCCTTTCACCCAAATTCTCTATTAGGGTTTCCTCCGCACTAAATGTCTCACTAGGCACATTAACTTCACCACTATTTTCATTCATAATCGTCGTTATCTGATCAAAATTCAACTAAATCAGTAACAAATTCGACTCTAACCACAAAAAAGAGTCGAAATTTAAGGAAACCCTAGTACCAGAATAATGCAAATTCAGCTATCAAGATACAGCAAGATTGTAATTAATGTAATTCACGAAGGCACAAAACCCTAAATTTGAGATTTAATAGAAGAGGGATAGAGAGAGAGAGAGAGAGAGAGAGAGAGAGAGATCGGAATCTTGCGTACCTTATTGATGGATTCCTGAAATTGAAAGGCTGAACACTATGGCGGGGGTGCTTTAATTTAAGACAAGTCGAAGACTTGCGAGGGGGAAGAGAGAGAAATCTGTTTGAAAAAATTGAGAAGAGAGAAGAAAAAAGCCGAAACAAATGCGCCTTTGTCCTTTTGGGCCTTTGCGTCACGCCGTCACTCCCTCCCCTCGGCCTCCCACTTCACTTCACTGCTCACTGTTTCCTGTTCGGCTACACGACACACACTATCACCATTCATCATTCATCGTCACTAAAATAATTTTACAAAGGAATGCCTCACTTTTACCGAGTCCCCTAGCATGCGTTGCAGACGGTTTATGCATCACTTGTAAAAAGTTATGTACGTGTGATAAAATATTACGATATATTTATAATATAGTATAAATATAGTATATATATATATCAAAAAACCACTTTGTTTTGACAAAACCAGTAAGATGACTTGCAATCGAAAGAACCGGTCAAAAACACGATTGTGTTTTTGTATTGACACAACTGTGTAAATAAACATGAGTGTGTTTATGAATACACACAGCCGTGTATTACCACTTTGTTAAAAGGACAATTTAGTAAAAGTGTATTACAAAA
>JAOTQG010078171.1:0-14008 GCA_025631175.1 Iris virginica
TTGTGGGCACGGCGCGTGTATTGATCTGAGGAGAGTTCCATGAAATAGTTCATACTTTGAATGCGATAGAGTACTAGTTAGTAGTTACTTCGAGAGATGATTGGTGGTTATTGTGTTGAAGTAGGGTTGCAAATCTTAGAGCTACGAGCAAATGTATTGTGCAACAGGTCGACTAGGTTAATGTATTTTGGTTTTCCAAGAGAATGGTTGCTGTTGTTGCTTCTATCTTTTTGAGGGGTTAAAATAATAGTTGATTAATAAGGGATGATTAAGGTGGATCATGCCACATTGGAAGATTTACCAGCAAGTGCTCTCTAGGATCCAAGCTCCTTACCCAGTCATGGTAGGTCTCATAGAGCACGTGTAAACCTGGATGCATGTGACTTGTAGGCGGAGCCAATGTGCTGTTTCTATAAAGCTGCAGTGGTTCACGCCACTAAGCTTTGGGAGACTATGAAACGAAGTGATGAATTTTATTGAATGAAGTAGCTTACATTAGGGTATAAATACTGAATTGACGGATTCTACCCATAGAAGTGGAAAGCTTTCAGTTGCATTTGGCTGCACAAGCTTGAAGCAACCTAGGGAACTCGGATCAATCCCTTGGAGCTGGTCCTGCATGTCGGAGCTCGTTGAATCTTGTAGCTGGTAAAAAAATGATAGGAAACTGAAATGTGGATGACGGACGGGCTGGAAACTGTTATGATTGTTGGAATCTTGGTATTTGGAGCTTGATATGTGCAGCCAAGTGGCTTGACTAGAGAGTTGAGTCAAATGAAAGCAAGTTATGGAATTTCGTCAGCACTCACCTTGACGTCCGGTGATTCTCTACTTAATTGTCACTTAGAGTGCAGAAGTTGATATATTGTATCTGCCATTCTAATGCATAATGTACTCATGTGTCACTTATAGTACAGTAGTTGTCTTGTTTAATTATCCAAGCGCACATTCTTCAAAATTTTGTTCTTCTCTTTCTGGTCTCTTTATCTAATTCTTTTTCTTTTGCATGCTTCATCAGTATTACATGTATATCTCCAAGCATAATAAAGTATTTATCTGATGCAATGTTCATTCTTCTTTCGTCCAATTATTATTATCTTATGCTGAAATCTACCAAATGATCATAGTCTATTGGGAAATGGGTTTTTTGAGGTTTCACCTGGTTAACGTACCACCGAGTAAACCCCCGTTCATGTTAGGTGGTGCGTATTCAAGTATGGTCAGTATTTGTGGAATGGGCAGCTATTATCTGTGTCCTGTTTTTATATTTGACTATGTTGATGTATATGTATATGTGATTGTTGAACAAGATTATATCTCAAATCTGACTTTCAGGCAACTACACATTATGGCAGGCACAACTTAGAGAAATAACGTTGCAAGAAGAAAATATTGCATTTGAAAAGGCTATATCAGATTGCGAGAACAAAATACAAGAGAAGTTACAGGAAGCTGATCTACTTCGGATTACGTTAGAGGTCAGAGCTTAAATTTTATTGTTTATTTCTTACATCCATTTGTCATAGCTGCAATTTGTTTGCAAGTAATTTACCGTATATTTGTCTGTCCAAAGAATCTACATATACCTGTCTACATCTTCGTATGTATTTGTAAAATTTGCTTTCCCTTGACTTGAGTTTTTTCCGTTTGCCAGTTTTAGTGGACATTCATTGTTGTGAATCATATGATGCAAACAGGATGCGATTAATTGGGAACCACCCCAGAGCACTCCTCAAAGATTTGGAATGGCAACGTTAGTGTTAATGGTAATGGGAATGGTAAGGGAATTGGTAATGGGAATGGGAATGGGAATGGGAATTAGATGATTAGGGATGGGCTGAAACATGGAAATATTTCTATACGGCAAAAGGGATAAGGCCGGAATGAAAGCCCTACCTTATGTAATTCATAGCCCTTCCCATAAATATACTTCCTCTGTTCCATACGAAGAGTGTACTTTTGACATCTTTTGGTCAATTTGAGTAAATTTTGATTGAAACTTGATGTCAATACACTCATTTTACAAAACTATAAAAACGAGAATTCATTATATCTGTTATGTAGTTTCTAATGGTTAAAATTTAATTACTTATAATGTGACAAGAATATGTTGAACTTTGGATTTGATTTTGTCACATGTTGACTTTTAAAAGTGGGAAGTTGACTGTTTGGTGGAATGTAGGGAGACGTAGATTGTTAAGTTATTACTATTCATGTATGAAACCGATTACCGTTATAAACTGTTGGGGGAATTTGAAGTCTCATCATGTAGCTCATGCGATTTTTGAAAACGACGAATTAGCCCTATAAAGCAATTACTGTTACCAACTTTTAAATATGTGTCTTCTACTATGGTTTAGCACTAACTCCTTGTTTTCCATTACTAGTCCACTCTCCTATTCTCCTAAATAACTATTCCTAGCTATATAAGCTTAGATTTTCAAAATCAAAATTGAAAATAACATACGCTTGTGTTTCCATTAATTATACGTAATTATTGACACTAATTTTCTAACTAAGTTTGGTATAGAATAGTAATCACGAGTTCATATACAAATACTTAATATTCCAGAAGAATTAGCATCGTGACTTCAGTATAATGACACTTCTTTAACTTGTTTCATTATATCGGACGGTAAGTGTGGGCGGTGGGTGAATGAGATATCTGATAACACCCCGAATGGGGCTGGAATTGGAAAGACAAAACTCATAGCACTGTCGCCATATCTGATCATGAATTTGATAAGGGTCATGCTAACAAGTGTGCCCTAAGCCCACTAGTTAATGTTTCAAAGATAGTTTTTGTAAAATTCATGACTTTGCCTTTACATTATTCCTGTTGCATGTTATTTTATGTGTGATATTTTCAGATGTTTGATCTTTAATATGATTGTTGTTTGAAATCTTGTTTCTCAGGAAATGGACTTGACTGAAAAAAACCTGAAATCTGAGTTGGAAAATGCACAGATGGATGCCAGCCAATCAGGGAACTCCAGTGATAGGTTACGTGAATACAAATCCACCGTTGAAACTCAAGCAAATGTTGAAGCTTCACTTTCTGGGCTGCAAGAGAAGTTAGCAAACAAGAAAAAGGAAATGGTCAGTTGTATATTGGTTTATTTTGTCATTCTCCTTGTATTTTGTTTCTTTTTGTTGCTTTTCCATACTTTAACTGATGCATGTGTTAGGCTTCAATGGAAGAGATTGTTGAGGGCCTTGAGAGAAAATGGTCACAACTTCAAGATAATGCGCTTACGCAACCCTCTCCAGGTATCTTAAATCTTCACTTGAGAATTTGCATTCATCAAGTACATCATTTGTGAACTCACTCACTCACATAGATATATAGGAGTTATTCCACTGTCTCAACTATTCTCCAATTCCTCTTGCAGTCCAGCGGGAGAAATTATTGGACAAGCAACTTCACAGCCTGATGGAACAACTAGCTGCGAAGCAGGTTAATTCTTAAATCCTTGTTCTTTGACTTTGCATTTGAAGAATGTTCTATTTTTCTTCATTTTACTCACCAGGAGAGGATGATTCTTATGTATGTTGGTCTTTGATTTTAGGCTCAGGCAGAAGGCCTGGTGGGTGAAATCCATCTAAAGGAGATGGATCTAGAAAGAGTAAATGGTTTGTGGAGGAAGGTTGAAACCAGCAATGCGGAGTTTAATGCTGCCAGGAATAGGTTCGGAAGAAGCAACTCCGATAATAGATATCTTTCTTCTGATTACATTGTTGACCCTCATTACAAGTCTTCTCAAACGGTTGGCCGTACTGAGACCATGCAAAGGCAAATGTTGCTCAGGTCGGCTTTTGTGCTCTACATTTTGGCTCTGCACATCTTGGTATTTGTGAAGATCTCATTCTGAAGATGCTCCTCCATGCTTTTATTTTTTCGTCTCGAGGATAACAGGGTAATCTCATGCTATACTTCACAAACTATTGGATGGTTTATGCTTCCATTCTGAAGCATATAATTATTCCATTATATACTTTTGTAGAGCCTGTACAAGAAATTGTTTGATTTTCTGTAATTTAATCATTTATCGTTTGGAATCTGCGTACTCAAATTGGGTCACACTGATGCTTTCTACGTGTACAAAAATTCGTTAGCTCGTTCTTTTATCTGTTTCGATGGTATGTTCAACTTGGTGTATGCTGATATCCTATGTAAATTCTCCAAGCTTGTTGCTTCTATGAAATGTTTATTTACAGGATTTTTAGGAAGTTTGATTGCTTTATTTGCTTAGTTTTTCTTTCTTAAAAAAATAAATGTATTTTAGCTTGATGCTTTTGTATTTCTTTCTCTGCGCGGATATATCGTCCATCCTCTTTCTATTTTCTCAGTCTTTCTAATATATTTCTTTTTTTCGGTCCAAAAAGAAACAGAGAGAGAGAAAAAGTCCAACACATTTAAGCTGTTCGGCTAATAGATATGAGTCCCGTTTGTGCAAGTATGTTATCAGTTTGTTCAGTGAATTTTTGAATGTTTCTTTTGGTTACATGGAAAATGAATAAACTATACAATGATCAAAATTTCAGGCAAACTTCTGTAGAAAGAAAAATAAGAGATAAAAAATGGGTACTGCCTTGAATATTGTAATTACACGTTTCATATAATTATGATGAGTGTTTGCTGATATACTACTAAATTTGTCTGTCTTAAACTAAAACATTCTTCTGAAATTCCCTCTCAATAGATCCTTCTCCTTCTGTCTTCAACATCTGAAGCAGGAATTCATTCCATGTGTCAACAGGACCTGGCATGCACCAATGGACACAATCAGGTATGGTCTTGTTATCACTGGGCCAATGCCCATATTGACTAGGATGTCCATCTGGTCTCATCCTCATTGCTTCAGTAGTATCTATCAGCCTAAACTTCATCCCCCTTTTTTCTCCTTCCTTTTCTGCTGCCCTAAACTCTTCCACTTGAGTGGAATACATCTTCAACTTAAACCAGTCTTCCATCATTTCTTGTCTCGTAAAAGGTTTTGTTCTTATACAGTTTCCTCCTTTATTCCAATCTCCATTCTCAAAGTGGTCCGGCGAGAAAGTTCGGAGATATGTCACCCCTGTATAATTTTGAAGGCTTAGAAGAACCTTGAAGGTCGTACGATAGGCCATCATGTAGGCATAGAAGTTGGAGAGCTCCGTGATGTTCTCTTTGTTGCATAACTGACACCCGACAATCGTACCATTTTCATAGTACATGAATGGTCGGAAAAACCATTGCCCCGCTGAGAATATTGCAATATCAACACCCTCAATGTGAGCAGTCCAGGCCTCATCGGCCTCATCTAAGTAAAGATTCATTTGGCCGTCACGGGTAAAATTATTGGAACTGGAATCCCAGGCTTTAATCAACAGCGGGGACCAGAGCGCTACTAATGTAAAGTTATGAGAAGGGTAGTGCCAACGTCTGAATCTTGTATCATCAAAACTAGAAATATCATTAGGATTGGCTACCTGAAACATATGTGAACCTTGTTAGGCCTTTACTAAGCATTTACAATATTAAGAAGAAAATTTCTGCCATTTATGTTTTGTCCTATCTTGTTTAAGAGATGCGGCGTACCAGAATTTGTTTTTAGGCACCACAAATTTTCGAAGTTAAGTGGTTCTGATTTTTCCGGTTGTTACCAACTTGAATTTTAAAGCGGCACTGCAATGTTACCACACCTTTCTTTTTCATTATCCAAGAATAGCAAGCCACCCTGGCCTGAACAGTGATGTATATCTGTATCTATGTATATATAATATACACATATTATTACTCATTACGGGCAAGACATTCATTCCTATAATCATTTTACGTGTACACGGTGCCTCATATACTGTATAGGGGAATGTCTTGATGAAAAACTGGAGAGCAAATAAGATTCTCTCTCTCTCTCTCTCTCTCTCTCTCTCACACACACACACACACACACACACATATATATATATATATATATATATATATAGTCCAAAAAGTTTATAAATACTCATGATCTGTGCTGATTTGCATTTCAATTATCTACCTTCAATACATTTCCAACACTCAAATATCTGTTTGAGAAAGCAGAAGCCAGTTCTTGCACCAGATATTGGATTGTCTTTAACTGATAATTGCAGATAATAATGGAAACCACTCAAAATTATTTCTGCGGTTTTCCCCCCTCCTGTTGTGCTAGCTGTTTCTGCTGTTTTTCGTATGTGTATATATCAGCTTTACTTTAGCCAGAGGGACCATCAAAGTGTATGGGCTTTATATTTTTTTCATCCAGAACAAATTGCTAAATTACAAAATTACTACTTATCACTGAACCTCCACTTGCTTTTTAACTAAAGTCATACCCCACCAATGCTTTTATATCTGTTTGTCTTTTTATGCAGTATAATATAATGTATGTGTATGTATGTATATGTGTGTGTATTATGTATGCCTGTTTATGTATCTGTGACTGATATATTGAGGAAAAAACTAGGCAATTCATGCAAATGAATAATATAATTTTATTCTGAGTTGGGTTTTTGAGAACTTACGCTAGCTAACATGCAGACTAATGATTGCATTTGGTTTCTTCCAACTGAGTCCCCAACAAATGCCAGAGTTTTTCCTCTGACAAGCTCTAAGAACTCAGCTGCATCGAACCGAGGTAACTCACATTCATCTGGCTTCCATCTCCACTTCATGAAATCTGTGTCTGGTCTCCCATACTTCATGCAATTCTGTCGATCATCAATGATACACTTGGTTTCATTCGTGTAGTAGACCTCCCTGTCATCAAAAACCCAACTTCCGCGATATATATTACACTTGTGTTCTAACTCCGGTGACCCCTCTGGCGAGGCCGAGCCGGTTATCTGAAGCTGCGAAAGGTTTCGAGTATATAGATGGACGGTGACCAGAAGAACTAAGATTAGGATTGGAAGAATGAGTTTTTTGGAGGTGTTGAGGGGTTTGTAGAAACCAGTGTGGAGCTCAATGGCATTGCCCTTCATTTGGGAAAAAAGTATGTAGGCTAGGGACTAGGAGGCTTTTGTATATAGTGATACAGATAAGAGTTGATAGTGACAAATATTTGAATGTGTAGGATGGAAAAATGAACCAAGCATTGAGAACCCAAATGAGCTGGCTAACAAATCATCATTATATGTTATTTATCTTTAAAGACAAACTTGGAGAATAATCTTATTTATCCTTTCCCCCACCTCTCTTTAGAAAGAAAAGTTCAAATGGTGTGCTCGTAATATATTTTAAATATATTAGGAGCTGGAGAAATGTACCACATTTGTACATGTACTTGCAAATGGAGGGTTAATTTATTTAATCTTCCATTGTTTTTGTGTACTTATATATCCCATATTCGCCGACACAAGTCTTGGCTTTGTGTAATTCGAAACTATTGGTATTAGCCTCCACGTGCATACCTCGAGTGAAGATTGAGCTTTAGGAAGGTTATAGTAGAGCTAATACATAATTGATAGGTTGTACCATGTGCAGGAAATTATGTTCTTTTTGATAATAAGGGAGATTCGAACCAACTGCTCACATGGATAGACAGGCAGATTTCGACCATGATACTTGGACAACAACTAGAAGAATCTTTGTATGCATAAGGAATCTCTTGAGCAAGTTCTAAGTTGTAGTAGTTAAGATAACCTGCTAAATCTCTAATATGGAATTAGTATCTGTGATGAAGTTACCAAAATATTCAAAAATCTACATGACCTGACTGTATAGAGTAAAAGAATAAACCCTTTGAAATATGTTCTGACAGAAATGTGTCTTGCTCAGTGAACCAACTATATTAATGAAATTCATTTGTTGTTCTCCTTGGAAGTCCTTTATTTATTTCATCCCTAATGGTCCAACTGAACTTTGCAGTAAGAAATAGGTTTGCGGTCATCAAGATTATTACAGTACGAAGAAATTACAAGTGGGGTGTGGTGTCTCAATGAGACCAGACGTAGAATCGTGGTGGCTAACGAGAATCGCTTTACTCAATACCATAAAAACGAAAAACAGAGTACCGTTAAAATGACTGCCACATAGTTATTCCATTTTGAATAATGGTCTCCAAAATTAGCAGTACCCTAATATCTGAAATTTTCCAAATGATAAAAGATAAAATAAACTTAATTATCTTCTGGTGGGTCACAGGTCTATGTTCAAGCCATCAATAATATAGGTTCTGCCTTTCCTTTAGTCCAGTGTTTTAACTTGGGTTGGTAGCATATGATTTACACTTGCTACAGTCGATATATTCAGTGTACCCTGTTTACGTGAGGTTTATCATTCCGTGAGATACTAACATTTTGTCACCCTGATGTTAACATCCTTGACTACGTACCAAAGGGATGTTTCCATCAAACGTGATGAAGACACCTCACTTCCCTCTTCAAAACCACAAGTTTCGCGTATATGTAAATCCATTTCAATAGAAAAAGATTGAAGGCTCTTCCAAGCGCCCACCTCCACTCGAATCATTTCTTATTTATGATTTCTGTATTTACCTTTTCCCTTTGATATTATTAGCTTCATTGATTATTTTTGTGCATGTCACGACTACGGGCATGCCCCCCCCCTATATAAGTGAATGGTGGTTGAAATGTCGAGCGGAAATGGAGTAGATTGATGGCAAAGTAAGCAGGTGATTGCTATGGCAATTTTTGCCACCTCTCTTCAAAAAAGCCACTTTTGGTTATTGAGTTTCATGTGGAATAAGGCAGACATGCCTTTTGATTGTGGAGCCTTTTTTTGTCTATCATGAGGCAATTGGAGTTCTTGTACTGTTTGTGTCATTTTGGTAGTCTTGTGTGCCAGAAGTAGAACCATCTTTTCAGAATTTTCCACTCATTTGATAAGAGAGGGTTGGGGGGCTTTCCTGTCTTTCTTGATTACGATATTTCTCCAGAGGCCAGACCAGTGCTATTAGTATTTTAGGTTTCAATGACAAAAAATTCCCAAAAGAATAATTACCTGGTGGAAACGTCAAGCGTAGAAGTGAAGACGACACCTTAAGTTGAGTTATGTGTTAGAAAATTAAGGCGCTCTATTGAAGATTGATGGATTGGGGAATTGGTGCGCGAGGTAATGGGTTATCTGCCAAAGTTAAGACTATTTTTGCGACATTATCTCATGGTTTCTCTTCTCTTTAGAACAAGGAAAATCTTCCGTCTTTTCTCGTTTCGATTTTCTTTGGCAGAAACGAATCTGCATCTTGTCAGTGCAGATTTTCCTCTAAACCAAACATCTCTAGACACTTTTCTCCTAGTGAAGTTCCAAGACGAGGAACCTAAATCCAAATTGTTTCTTTTTTTAAGTTTTCCTTCTTGCAGGCTTGGTGTCATCTTAGAGTACTATAATGTGAATGCAAACTTCTGAAGTGGTTGCCCTGTTTGTGCTATCATTGAATTGGCAAATGGGCATTTTTTTATGCTCTAATAATAAGGTTTGTAGTTTATGAACAAATAATGTGATTTAGCTGAACAAATAATGTGATTGAATAATTATTAGATGTCAATTTCCAGGATCCCTATCCAAAAGAAAGCTGGCAGAACTTGGCCATTAGTTTAAACATTAGAGAGAGATAGAGGTTGTGCTTAGACTCTAATGTCTGCTATCAGACGGTTGGCGGGCTGTCGTAGCGCACTCCGCTACTCGTATTATTTCTAATGTTAGTTTAATGTAAAATAGAAGGGTCAAATAGTGTGCTTAAGGTACACTATGATCCCAAGTTTTGCGTAAGCAATGCAAGAAAAATGCTAACCCAAAGATACATAGCTCTCTCCTCTCTCATACACACACAAATTGAGAAATATTTAAGATTATGTATGCTTTCATGCACTACATTATCAAATGCTAACTTGCCTTGTGCAACATTTGAAGCAAAAATTGGTTCCAAGTGTCAAAATAGGGCCCAGCCAGGCAAACACCAATGTACACAATCAGCTCTAGTCACATTTTTTATGTGGCCAATGCCCATAGTGATTTGGATGCCCATCTGGCCATGTTTTACCAGCATGGCTTCTGTTGTATCCAACACTCTAAACTTCAACCCCCTTTTTTCCTACCTTCAACAGCTTATCTCCTTAATTCCTCCACCTGATTCAAGATAAAACTTCAAGCTATCTTCCTCCAACTTCATTTCTCCCTTCATCACACACAGGCTTAGTCCTAAGCACAACTCCCACCGTTGTTCCACTCTCCATTCTCAAAGTGTGCTGGTGACCATGTCCTCAAGAAAACAACCTCCTTAAGCTTTCTGAGGTTTAATAGGGCTCGAAAAGTTTTAGCAAAATCCTTTCTATGCCCGTAAAACATGGTAAGCCCTGTGATATTGTACATCATTGGGCAGTTATAGGTTTTATTGTATTTATATTTGCGGTCCAAAGAACCATTGCCCTGCTGAGACAATCACGTATTCAAACGATTCAATATTGTCGGACCACACATTGTTGGCCTCGTCCAAGTAGAGGTTCACTAGGCGGTCATAGGTCAGCCCTGGTTCGTGTTGATGGTCTTAAACCAGGTAGCAAAATAGCAAAATGCAGCCAAGGTGTAATCCTTGTATAGCCAGAGCCTGTAGTTCTGGTCTTCTGAGTTGGGGATCAGTGTAGGATCTACCACCTTTAAGAATGGGAAAAGTAGTTCAAAAGAGGTGAGAATTTGGAAACAAACTTGAAATAAAGAAGAAAAAGATGCAATGTTCTTGACTACATCTGGAAAAGGAAATAGTTTCAGTTCACACTGTATCCTAGCATTAGGTCGCTTCACATTTAGATTGCTAAAAATTGCTAAAATTTGAGAAATATTGTTATGACTAAATAACAAATTCACAAACTTATTTGAACACTCACAGCTGCTAAGAGGCACAACAATGACTGAACTTGGTTTCGGCCAACAGAGTCCCCAACAAAGGCCATAGATTTCTCCTTTGGGGTATTGAACCCAGTTTCGCCTAAACATGTTACATCTTCCCCCTGAGTTCATCTTCTCTACATTTCATTTTAAAAGACTACCATGGTGAAAGTGATAAGTCGAACAGGTAGAGAGGGATTACGAGTAGAATAATAGTGAGTGCGGGACAGAACTTTCATTGTTCTGAAACTCATCTAGAGTGAACCTTAATCTGAGAGAGGTAAGGATAAAGAAACTCAAAATCATTAATAGTTACATTTATACAGCAGTGATGATCATGTGCCTGATGTTTTGGGTATTCATTAGGCTTTTATGATTTATCTGACCTTTGCTTTTGCTTTAATTTGGTTCGAGTAGATACTAAGTTAACACCATCATTGAAGATGAGCATGGAGAAAAAGAGGAGCATCAAGTGCACTCTCACTGGCATCTTGTTCATGAGTTTAAAATGATATTGAAGAAAATGCATCGAAGAAGAAACAGGAGAGAGTGATACGTAAAGACAACACTCTGTTGATATAACTCGAATATACAGAGCTCCTTTCTTCTCTTAAGACTCAAACATGAAGGTTACCACCATAAACCTCCCTCATGGGAAGGGCAAACCAATTAGCAGCCTGAAGAAAGTTGTACTTCTAATCATAACTTTCGTTCTTCTCACTGCAATCCCTCTTTTTCTGCACAAAACATCATATTTCCAGTCACGGCCTCTGACCAATGTTGTGGATTGTCTGTCATCTTCAGTTTCAAACAGCATAAAGTTGTATGAGTGTAATCTGTTTAATGGTAATTGGGTTCTGCTTCCCGAGGGTCCTTACTACACAAATACAACTAAGTGTGTCATTGATGATCGGCAAAACTGCATGAAGTTTGGGAGGCCAGACAAAGAGTTCATGTACTGGAGGTGGAAGCCCAATGAGTGTGAGCTTCCTTTTTTCGATGCAGCAGAATTTTTGGAGCTTATGAGAGGGAAGTCTATGGTCTTTGTCGGAGACTCTTTGGCAAGAAACCAAATACAGTCATTAGTGTGCCTTTTAGCTAGTGTAAGTTCTTCGTACTTCTTGTGTAGCATGGGAATCTGGCTCTCCTCTGTTACAGTTTCCCTTAACTGAGGAGCCAACCCCTAGCATGTCCAATAAGGCATTTGGATTACTAATTTGCCAAGTTTCCTTTTCAGGTGGCGTATCCTAGGGATGTGTCATATGTACACGATACAAGATTCAGACGGCGGCTCTACACGCAATACAATTTTACTCTAGCAGCACTGTGGTCTACACACTTGGTCAAGTCGTGCGATGCTGATCCAAATGGTCATTCCCTCATCAGCCTCATGAATCTCTACCTAGACGAGGTTGACGAGGGATGGGCGACTCAGGTTGAACCTTTTGATTATGTGATTGTCTCAGCCGGATCATGGTTCTCTAGGCCATTTATGTACTACGAGAATGGTGAAATTATAGGGTGTCATATCTGCCACAAAGAGAACATCACAAGCCTGTCTAACTACTTTGGATATAGGAAAGCTTTTCCAAACAACCTTTAGGACCCTTTTGAAGCTCAAAAATTTCAAGGGTACGACAATTCTAAGGACGTTTTCGCCCCCACATTTTGAGAATGGGGAGTGGGATAAAGGAGGGAATTGTGCCAGGAAAATGCCTTATAGGCAAGAAGAAGTGAAGCTAGAAGGGTATATGTTGGAATTTTATTTGACTCGAGTGGAGGAGCTAAGGAAAGCAAAAAGAGAAGGGAAGAAAAAGGGGTTGAGGTTTTTGTTGCTAGATACAACTGAGGTAATGTTGGTGAGACCAGATGGTCATCCTAACCATTATGGGCACTGGCCACTTGAGAATGTGAGCCATGGAGCTGATTGTGTACACTGGTGCTTGCCTGGAGCCATTGATACGTGGAATGAGTTTTTGTTACAAATGTTGAAGATGGAAATTAGTCGAGAACGATCCATAATATAGCACAAATATGCGAGTTTGTAAAAACAAAAATACTTCCATCGTTTCAAAATAAAATAGTCTCGCTGTATCTTGTTACGTAAATTAAGAAGAGAACTATACATACTTGACCATTCCTAAATTAAATTAAAATTATTGCTATATTAAAAAATAAGATTATTATTTTCGAACAAACAACTCTCACTCTCTCTCTCTCTCACACATACACACACACGTACAGTGTGTAGACATACATTATTCATATATTTGGATGTTCTTGGTTGGCCTATAACTAAAAGCTGCAATATTCCAACTTGGATCCGACTTCTTCCTATTATTAAGTTCAAAAATATTTGAAGATTTTTTTTTTTTGGAAAGAAATAATACTAATAGAAAACTCTTCTCATTTTTTTCAATTTATAAATTTGAAGGTAGACAATCTATAAAGGCAAAATATTGAATCTGCGAGGTATCATTATCTTAAAATATATAGTTAAAGTGAAATAATTATATTAGTGATATAGAATAAGATTATTGGGCGATGATATGATGATTCAAGTATGTATAAACAATTTTCTGTAGGTCCAAAATAAAGAAAAGATTAATCATAGAATAAGTCGACAACCCACAAAAGTTTGACATATAATTCACATGGGGTTTGGTTGGACCGAATAACAACACTTTTTCCTCACTTTTCCAAGGCTATATAATATATATGTTAATAATGCACGTCCACACACACATATATATATATATATATATATATATGATAATGATCAAATACAAACCATAAATATCGTACAAACATGCGAACTGTTGTATCTTAATACTTTTTTGTTGTATATTCATTAATTTTGTTATATTTTAATATTTTTTATTGTATCTTAATAAGACCCCAATATTGTATGTTATTATAGTTTTTGTTGTATCTTCGCATCTTAGTTAGTTTGTTGTATATTTACGAATATATTGTATCTTAATGTATTTTTGTTGTATTTTAGTTGATTTTCTTTAAAAAAAATTTTGTGTTTGATTTTATTTTATAAAATACAGATATTTAACTAACATACAACAAAAATGTACTAAAATACAACTGCTTCGTACTGTTTGTACGAAAAAGTGGTTTGTAGCGGAATAAACCCCTATATATATA
>JAOTQG010078282.1:0-14006 GCA_025631175.1 Iris virginica
TGGACTATTGATGGTTCATCTTAGCCGACCCCAACTAGTTTGGGATAAAGGCTTTGTTGTTGTTGTTGTTGTTGTTTGTGAGTTATGAATTGTTAGCAGTCGCAATGTATCTAATATATATACATTCACCACTCTTATTTCAATACTTTAACCCTATAAACACAAATGTTGTCGACAGTCGTAATATTTACTAAGCGTGTGAGCACGCGTGTGCATACTAGTATCTCTGGAAGCACGAATACAGCATATTAGAACCACAGCTGATATATGATGCAAAATACTACAAAATAATTTTTGATGAACAAAAACAATCAAATTTAAACATAACAGAAATTGGAAATAAATATTGTAGATAAAACCTATCGGAAAAAGAAAATACCTAGCACTTAGTTCTTTATTATGATTACTCAAAGCATCTGCAAGGTCTTGGAGGGCTTTGTCCTTTTCCGCAGATACTAACAATATTTCATTCTCTGCCTCCTAAAGATGGAAATGAATATAATTGTAAAATACAACGAACTTGGCTCATCAATCCAGATTAATGATTTTACTAGTACAAGGTTTGCACGATGGAGCAAGTACCTTTAGTGCTTCTTCCTGAGCTTTCAGCTGTTCATTGTCCATTGCGGCAGTTAGCTCTGCGTCTTTTCTTTGAAGAAGAGCATGGGCACGAACTTTATAGGAAGAAAATTCAGTTTCTAGGCGATTGATCTGCATATCATTGTATGATTGTAGACTATATCAGAAATTGTACAACTTGAAGGCAGCATAAATAGCGAAGACAGTAAATTAGAGATAAGAGCACATAGTGAACCTGAGAGTAAATCAATAACTCACAGAGTCGGCAGAACATCATAATCTTTAAACATTAATATTTCTTGTTGGCCACTATGCAGGATTAATGAAAAGGATTTAAGAACCCTATAGTCCAGAATTTTCTAAGAGAAGTGAAATTGTATAACCAGCAATGGAACTGGTGTCCAACAAGATAGGTGGTAGGTGTAAATACCAATCTGACAAGGTAGTACAAAGATGATTTCTTGCTAAATGGACACAGTATAAAAGCATGACTGTGTTTCAAGGACCAGTGATATGAGAGTATATTGCAAGTGTGAACGCATGGTACTACCAATCAAGTGTCAGGTACCAACTCATGAACCGTCAGGAAAGAAGGCTATAACATATTCATGCATCACAAAAGTGTCTTAACTTCTTGGGATCACTAATCTCACATTAGGGAAAGAAAATTATTAATAGAGGCAATTGTTTACCCCTACAAGTCAGGTATCAGATATAATGCAAATGAATTCAGATGTGTGATTTAATATTAGTTGGATTATGATTGGGGTTTAACCTCATCAAACGTATTTAATCTAGTCCTAATTAGCTAATTTATTTTCCAACTTAAGCACTCCCTCCGTCCTAAAGTGATGACGCTTTTTGTTCGTAATCAATAACAAAAAGTGTCACTCATTTTGGACGGTGCGAGTATTATTATATGGGCCATTTATAATAAAATTCAAATTCTGAAGTGACAGTCGAGGTGGAAAAATAAGTATTGATTTATTTGTTCATACTTGTTTACCCTGTCATTCTGTATATTAGAATTCACAAAATATTCAATTAGACTAATCACTTCCAACAAGATTACGTGCAAAAGCAGTTCAAGAACGAAGTGGAAATTTATATATAGAAGAAACATCTGGTCTACTGTGTACATTTCAAATCTTCAAAAGTAGAAAAATCAGCTTTCGGAGTATCCAAATAGAAAGTATGTATCTCAGTGACGTAGTTGATTCAGCTGATAATGGATATACAGCATACAATGACCAAGATTTAACAACTATTCAAAAGAAAAAGGATAAGTGAAGGATTCAAAGGGACTTTTAACATTCAAAGCGTTTCAGTTATACCATTTTCTCTCAAGGGAATAGGAGCAAAAACTTCCAAAATGAATGATTTTTCTTCAATCTCTTCTCCGTACAACTAAAATTTTGATAAGTATACAAGTACGTCAAATGAAGTACTTTAATTGTAAATTCAATGGATGCTTTTGGAAAAATACTAACAAATCAAAAAGTTGAAAAGGTTTGAGGGTTCGACTCTGAGGTTCAATAGTAACGCTGCCACCGAAGAGTCGAAAGGATTCAGGTATTTATCTACTGCTCATGAAGTTGGATAATTAACGAACGCTTGACACAAGTTGAAGAGGTGAGTCAAATATGGAGTGGTTCTGGAGAAAGCTTCTGTAAGGCTTTGCCTCCCGGGGGGAAACTAATGGAGAGACAGCATAAGGCCATTTTTTATAAAAATACATGCACGATATACAATATGGGGAAAAAGAGTCTTCATGAGAGGAAAAATCACTTTCCCCTCAAGGCCTCAAGAAGAGTCTTGTGTTCACTTTCATGAAATTACAAGAAGATGTTAATGAAAATGTCAGAACTCAGAGAAAACAAGAGAATCTAAGCAAGGAGAAAAGAAATGGTACCAAAGCTGGCATTGCTACTTTCGAGAACACAACTGCACATAAAAAGTTGGGGTGGGTGCAGGAAGGAGAAGATACCAAGGAAGTGAGGAAAGAAAGTGAAGATTATGAAGAAGGCATTGGAGAATTTTCTGCAGATTAAAGACTAAAAAGCTCGGTATTCATCAAAATTCTACACCCTATCATTAGCATCAATTAAAGAGTTTACAACTTTTTCCTACTTCACTGCATTAGTGTGAAAAAAGATACCTCCTCTTTTGCAATCACTAGTTCAGCATCTTTGCTGTTTACCAGCCGAGTTTGCATAGATAATTCTAGCTCCAGCTGACCTGTGCCAAGAAGGCATAAGAAGTAAGTCCAAGTGTAAGTCTACCTTTCAAACCCCTTTCTCACGAACATGTGTTGGTATCAACATAGAAGTTTACAAGAAAATAGAAATATACTTCTCAATTTAGCTGCTTCAATCTCAGCACGTATACAGTTACCCTCAGCAATCTCCAACTTCTGGTTCAGTGCCTGGGACGCGGCCACCCAACTTTCTTTTTCTTTCTTCTAAAAAAAGAGAAACCCGAAATCCAATGTGCTGTTAAATTAAACTGGTCATGGTTGATATTGGAGATATCCCACCAATAAATGAGGTCAAAATAGGGTAAACGAATAACAAATAATGTGTGGTTGGCTACTGTTCAGATGATAAAATCAACATAAGCGACTAGTTTCGTTAGGGAAATATTCAACGAAAAATTTACAGTACACAAAATAATAAGGTGGAAGTAAAAGGAAATGGCACATTGATCATATTAAAATAAATTAGCTCATGTTAAAGACTTCAACTCATACATGCTCATTTTTCATGTGAGTAAGCTCTCCTTTTATAGACTCTATAGCAGCTCTAAGGCGTGCTGCTTCACCAGTTGAAGCGGCATCCATATCTGCAAGCTTGGACTCTTTTTCTGCTACCAGTCTCTGAAATAACGAACATGCACATTCAGCACTAGTTTGATCAAAGTTGCTTGAAGAATAGGGAGCTCATTCATCTGCAGGTAACTTTGGTGATGATGCAAGAACTTCTTTATCATTAATAGCACAGCTGTATAAACTGGAAATTAAAAGAGGGCCTGCTAAGAGCATGCAACCCTAAGTTGAACAAGAAGGACATCAACATGACTATTTGTTCATTACACTACTGGATCCACTAGTGACGGAAGCAGCATAAAACTTAACTAACTTTACCTGTAGAGATGAGATAGTTTCAGTAGCTTTGTTTCTATCAGATACTGAATCAGCAATTTGAGCTTCCAGACTCGCAATGTTCTGAGAAGGTGAAGACAGAAAAGATAAGCTACATATATTATATATATGTGAGAGAAAGAAGATGAAAATTCTTACTCTTCAAAAGCCAAGCAGCCGAAGCAAGTTTACCTTCTGGTGTTTCGAAGAGAGTTCAGCTAATGAAGCTTGCCGCTTTTCTTCTGCTGCTTGCAGTAGCCCTCGCATGTCTTCCAGCATCTGTTGATGTGGAAGTTCAGGGTAGAGATAGAGGGTGCTCGAACCTTGGTTATAGGATAAACACAGGAGAGGAGTATGCCCCATCGATGCAAAATTTTGGTTATATGCAAGTTCAAATAAAAAACATAAGGTTTTCAACCATGTTTGGCCAGCCCAACTAGCCAATTTATTCATGTTGTAAGTTATTTATTTTATGATAATTAAAGTATTATTCCTGCTGTAAGTTATTAATATTATGATAGTTAAAAAGGCAGAAGTTGTAATGCTTAATGCCGAATTAGGAGTACAAATACTCTTGCCCAACCAGTTTTTGGTTATGGCAAGAACTTAAGTATAATCCTATATTCTTGTTCTGTATTATTATTCAACATGTTTTTTTGGCTGGATTACTACAAGAGTAGACAACTTCTAGGCACCTTCTAGCTAGTGCAGATATTACCTCATTTCATGATGCTTAGACTAGACTAGTTAGTATGTATTGCAAGTGAGGTATCTAACTCCCCTATTCCGAGAAAATCAAGTGCTCTTGTGGCCCAAAACTCATGGAATGACAGTGCAGGAGATGGTCGCAGTGCCCGGGGTGGTAGAGATGGCAGAGGTCTAGAGGAGGTAGAGGCAGTAGTCGAGGTATATAGGAGCAGCACGCTGACAATAAAGCTGATTCGCGAATATGTAACTGATGCACGGAATCAGGTCATTTGCAACGTTCATGCTTGAAATTTTATGGCAAGCCTCATGAGTAGACGACACAGTTTGCCAATGTTGTTGCACATGAGAGCATCGGTAGGTCCACAGCCCCAAACACAATCTATTGTTTTTTCAGAAGATGAGTAAGCTAAATTTAACTAATAACAGGCTTCACAGCAATTATTTCAATCCTCCTAAGGCTACCATGGTCCAATCAGGCAAACCCACTACAGATGTGTTTGGCAGTCGTGTTTCACGCTTTCTGAAGAAGAAAATTTGTTTACCACTACCCCTATCATTATTTCATTCTTCTCTCCTTTTTCTTTTTCCAATACAACTTTTCTCTCTCCTCTCATCTCTCTCCTCCTTTTTCTTTTTCTAATAGTACAACTTTTCTCTCCCCTTTCTCCTCTCTACTCTTCTTTCTCTCTCCTCTCTCTCTGAAGGGTATTTAGTAATCCAAAAATAAGCGAACAGTAATAAAAATCACCTACTTTTTCAAAAAACCAAAACTTCCAAAACCACAAAAAAATAAAAATCGTCCAACTCTTGCATGATCGCACGCTCATGGGCCATTTGATTCAGGTGTGACAGGCCATATGACTGGTCATTGGACGAACTTGTCCTCATTTATTTTCTCAACTACTCATCCTACTGTTACTTTAGCTGATGGTTCGGCAGCTTCAGTTACAGGTTTTGTACTTCTTTCCCAACCTCCTCCTTTTCTTTGTCGTCTGTCTTGTTTAACCTAATTTTCCCTTTAATTTAGTCTCTCTTAGTAAAATCTACCCATGCTGGCATGCTCTAAACTGTAGTGTCTTATTCTCCCCACACCCCCCCCCCCGAGCATTGTGTCTTTCAGGATCTTCAGACAAGGAGGATAGAGGTAAAGGATGTGAGTCAAGGGGATTCCACATTCTTTCCAGTGGTGCTAACATCCCAAAGCCAGTTGCATGTTCCACTGTTACTTCTCTTCTACTCATCAAAATCCATTCAGTTGGTGGCATCTATATTTATCGAGTTTCGAGCAAATGAGTAATCGAGTAACTTGGTTATAGTAAGTGATCCAGGAAGAAGCTGTAGCTCCATTTTTGAACACTTAAGACGTTTCTTCATATTTGAAAACTATAAAATGATCTTCCTCACATAAAAATGGATGATTACATCCAAATGTTTGTTCATTATGATAACCATGTAGACACTGTGAGTTTTGAGCACACCAAATTAATATAGCATTCTTATTTGTGATTCTATGGGAGGAACTTGAAAAATGTTTTGGATCAATAAATTTGGTGTCCCAGACCAATGAGTACAGTGTTGTATCCAAATAAATAAGCCCAAAGAAGTAGAAAATCCTGGTAACTTAGATCTCCCAACATTAAAAACTAGCACATACAGGCAACGCGAATGAACATGAACAAATGCATGATATGAGCATGCAAATATAAAAGACACCGTGAATCTTAAGCAGAGTTTAAAAGTAAGAATCCCTTATGTCATCTAATAACCGAAGTACAATGTTAAATCAGGTGTCAACAAAGATTTAACTAGGTTGACATCAAAATAAGAAACGGCTAGTTCAAACGTTTACCTGCTCTTTTTCTAAAAGTGACTGTTGCAATGCCTCGAGCGCGTTCTCTTTCGGTTCAAAAGAGCGGCGCAGTTCTTCAATGTTGTCTCGAAGTCTGAATTTAAGTGATATGTGGTTTATTAAACAATTAACAAATAATAGTAACTATGAGGCAATCAACAACTGGAACTTCCAAACTATTGTATCAACATGTTGGGTATGGACGAGCCTTGATATCCAAGCTTAAGAAATTGTCTTGAATTCCTCAACAAAGTCTGTCTTCATTACTTATCCTTATTTTTGTTAAATGGATGAGCCAAGTTGATATTTTTTTTAGTCCGAAGGCTAGTAAGTGCACAACGTAAAGGAAGGCTACAAGTTGTTGTATCAACAGACTGAATATGAACTAGAAATGAAATCCAAGCTTACAGAATTTTCTTAAATTCCTAAAAAGAGTACATCCATAACTTATCCTTATTGTAGTGAAATGGATGAACCAAGTTTTTTTTTGAAGTCCAAACGCTTGAAAGCTCTCGAAAAACATTAATATGTGCATAACGTAAAAAGCATAGACAGCTGGATAAAACAGGAGACGACCAGGAAAAGAGAGAACTGCACTAGCCCGTGCACACACACAGAAAACATCTGACATCAACCTTATGATGCTTTACTTTGAAAAGGTATCATAAATTGTCAGCGTGATTGCTTGGAGCAGCTATTGAATTCCAGGTTATCAAAAGTGACTTTTCAGTTTTGATATCTAACTGCCAATTTATACCGGTACGCAGCATTAGCATTACGGTTATGGTGTTTTGTTCTCAAAGGAAATATAGGTAGAGCTTGAATCCTGAAAGCTTCTTGCTGGTAAGAGTTTCAATTCAAGTACTCGTAAATAAGTTTTTAGAAAAACATTCTTCACTTTCACATTACAGGCAGAAAAATGGTCTAATTCATTGTTCTGAGGAAATCGTACTTGTTATTTGCAGTTCGTAGTTGTTGCCTTTCCACATCAATTGCTTTCAAAGCTTCATTAGCATGCTGACGCGTGCGTTCCAGCTCTTGCTGCAGTGTTAGCACTTGTGACAATGCACGCTCTGCCTTTTCAATGGCATCACGAGACTGAGCTTCAAGATCTTCTTTTTCCTGGAATGACAATCCCCATAAACTATTAAACTATATGAAATTAATAAACTGGAAAAAGCTAGAATAGATTAAATAATTCAAAATTATACTCAAAAGTTAATATGATATCAACCTATTGGCACCAAAGTATTTGTAAGTGATCATCTATCATAAAAATGCCTTGCAGTTAAAGGAAGTCCGGGAAAGCTGCATAGTTTGATACCCCATGGTGATAGCACACAATTAAACAATATATCACGCGCTCATAAAATTTCGACCAAAAAGTGGCTGGATGAGAAAGTTTTTCCTCCTATCTTTCAAATACATTGAATGACAGTAACATATAATCATTAACAACGACGCACTAGAGTAGAAAGCCCCTGAAATAGAATTACCTTCTGAACATCTTGAATACGTTGTTTTGCTCGTTTGTGAAGCCTGTTGAGCTTGGAATCAAGTTCAGTGTACTTCTCATCACGCTCTTTTAACTGTTGATCCATATTCTGCTGAACTACGTATATAAATCACGACATGCATTCAGACTAATGGAAATCAAGCAAAACCAGAAGAGGGAAGCATCTATATCTACATCCCCTGGAATCAATCACATCTTTATTTTATAAGCATGCTTGACATCGCAAATAATCAGCTGAGAACAATGAACGACCAAACAATATTCAAGGATATACGGAAATGTACAATTACAACCTTCAGCAAGTTTAGCAGAAAGCTCTCGGGACTTAGCATCTGCCTCTGAGTATACAGCTTGAAGATGCTTCATAGCCTCCTCCGCAGCACCTCGTGTTTGTTTTTCCTCCAAAAGTTCTTTATTTAAAGATTCTATTCTTTCATGAAGCTCATTCACATCTTCACATGACCTGCCATCTTGCTCAAATGCTCTTGTTTGTTGGTAATAACCACCAGAATCTATGTGGAGATTCTTAAAGTCTACAAAGTGAGATTTCAAGTACTCATTCTCAAACTTAAGCTCCGCAACCATTTGCACAAATCGATCATGGGTATCATCCAGACTAGGGTTAGCATCATTTTCCTTGCGTAGATCTCCATCACTAAGAAGATTCATGCCTGATACCTTTTCAACATGTTCTACTGCATTTTCCACCACATTCTTAGGGCTCCCACCAACATCACCTCCCTCACTTGACATTTTTCTACTGTTTAAAAAGTTTCATTTTGTTTTTATTTTTTTTTATTTTTTTGATATAAGAATGACTGCACTTATTCCATCAGTTTGAGATCTTTGTCCCCAAGACAATGCAAGAATGATGATTTCATGCTTGAACTGTAGTTTCACTGAAACGGAAAAACTGTAGACCAGAATCGCCAACTTGAAATTACTGTATGGGTAGGACCTTCAGGGGAGAACCTAAACAAGAAACAGTAGAAACAAAAAGACAAATTACTAATTATGATTATGAGAATCGATTAAAAGAAACATACCATGTATGATTTCATGTTACCAAGATCCAAATGAAAAGAAAAAAAGATTGCCAACTCCAGAATCACTTAGAGCTCACTATCACCTCATAAATGGCAAGCAGGTTTAAGTTAAATCTGAATCACAGTTGAATTGCGTCCCAATTACGTCATCCTAACAGAAAGTCTTGTTACTGACAACTGATGCAACATAATTAAGTCATAGTGTTATTAAAAGATGAATTCTATAAAACAAGAAAAGAATGTACAATTCGAGTGAACAGGCCATCCTCCGGACTCAGTAGAGTAGAAGTCAAAAAAAAAAAAGGAAAATACAAACAGGACAAGCTAGAAGAAAACTAAAACACAAAGCTAATGAAGAACACCTCCAATCTTTTACAGGGTTTTCTATGGGCACTACTCTAAAAGCTCCCAAAGGTGAAGGCCAAGAGAAGCATAAAAAATATTTTGTTCCATAAAAGATCTTAATTAAGCAAGAGGGTTGCTCTAGATCCATATGCACCAGAATGAACCAAACACTAGCTCATTGCACATGATTTATGCATCGTTGCTGCCTCCAAAGTCCAAATCCATATACCTGTCCATAAACAAAATCTCCAGCTAGCCGGGACAATTCCTACTTACACCGTACAAACACGTCCACATCCACACAACAGGCAAACGAGGAGAAGGTGCTTATGAGTGTCTAATACCTCCAAAACATCACAAAAGTATCTGGTTAGATGGCCTCATTTGACCCCTGCATCTTAAGCCAATCCTTGGTGTTTTTTCTTCGATTGAGCACCAAGAGGACCTAAGCTTGTATGCTACTTTGAATTCCAAATGAGAGAACCTACCAAAAATAACTAGGGATACAAGATCTCGAAAGGATTTTCATGAAAGACTTAACCATAGAGAGACCACAAGAATCTGGAATTCAAGATATACAATTGGCTTCATTAGTAGGATGGAGATGAAGAAGTTGATCAAGCATAGCAACGGTATGTTGAGCATCCCATTCATTCAAAACAAAAATCAAACTTCCGACATTGCCTCCCAAACAAGTAAACCAGAAACATGAAATACAGGCATCCGAATACGAACTTTCTCCCAAAATGTCACTACATAAAATGTGAGGCCAGAAGAAATGAGAATAATGATGAATGGATTCCAGACTTTAAAGTATGAGAGAAGGCTAGTATTTTCACCCTTCGGTTCCTCTGTACACCAAGCTTTCCTTAATAACTCTATGCTAAAGGGGAAAGAGGCTCTAAGAGACAACCACATATGCCACTTACCAATAAGGGGATGTTCTTGAGAAACAGTTTTCTAATCCCTAAAACCCCGTCTTTCTAATCCCTAAAACCCCGTCTTTCTAATACCTAAAAATGTCATCCCCACCCACCAAGCCATTGATTAATAAGATCACACAGTTGATACTATTCAGATTCCTTTTCAAAATATGGTTAGGAGAGTATATTGCCTGGCTACAATGACTTGTGTTGATACAGTAGACTTTCATCATATTTATACCATTATTTTCTCGCAGAAAGTATTTCTGCAAAAATAGTCCAAACAGATAAAACTGCTCTATCGTCGACTACAGAGTGCCTCTGAAGTTTGTTTGCACCATTGTGCATGATAAGCCATACCCAGCAAAGTGAAATCAAGGCTTTTGTTAGGAAATTAATGTCTAGCACACAGTGATGTATTGCAGGAGGGAAGGCCTTATGAAATCACACACTATCATAGCAATACACTCGTAGCATTTCTCAAGAAACTTTGAAAGAGCTTGCTAGTGTGTCAACCACATGCGCCGAATTGTTTATAGAATACTAGTTCAACGCTACTTGTCAAAGCTCAACTAAACAATGCAGTCAAAATTACAACGCGCAAGAGTTTATAATCAATACCTTCTATCTACATTGTCAAAAATTGATAAACTTGAGCAACAAAGACAGCTCAATCAAATAGGTGTGGCACATAATTCAACCCTAATTATACTAATTCCGAGCATAATTCAATGATTTTTTAACTTTTTCCGGTTCATATACTCCGAAAAGCAATCAGCATCAATTGAATGCATTAATTCCGGTAGATCGGTGAGATGTTGAATCGAAACGCCAAGTTGGCACAATGATACAGATGAGACGAGATCAATTGAATAAGAACTAGCAAATGTAATACCTGTAGGGACAATAGGTCACCGGATCCCCGGCGGATTTCACCTCTCCCTTCGAGCTTCCGTCTTCGACGACTGTTCACTCTGTGTTGATTATTTGTGCGTTGGATTTGGAAATAAGAATAGTTTGGAAGTTGAGTCATTTACAATTAAACGGTTAAGTGTTAACAATAGCCCTTGAACTTTTTCTTTTGACGTTTTACACCCGTTTAATCAAAATGTATATTGGAGAACCGGAGTATTATGCACATTTTGCTCGCCAATGGTTTATTAGACTAATGCCGTTAGAATTCTTCCGTTAACTCATCATTTGACCTTTCCCATGCCAAAGACTAGGGCAAATAGGGGACTCTAGTCCATTAACTTTTGAAGATTTAATTAAGCTTGGATTACGAGCGTGAAATATAGTAATTTTTGATTATATAATATGAGATTTTATAATAACTAAAGTGAAAAAATTAAAGAAGATAGAGTGAAATTGATAGCATCCATCAAAAATCATATGTCAAAATTTATATTAGATCATACTTGTGAATATAGGCAAAAGTGAAAGTACATAGTTAGCCTTGGTGTAATTACTTGATAGACATTAGGATCTCATATGTATCCTATAAATACTTGTATTATCAGATTAATAGAATGACGAGCCTTGATTATCATCATGGTATCAAGAGAAAACGATCCACACAAAACCTAATTTGTTTTTTTTTTTCAGCCGCCATCTATATAGCATGGCCTCGTGGGATTCTTCCGACGTACTCCCTAATCCGGCGATGCCCATCCATTCTATTATCATTATTCACACCGTAAGTCTTAAAAAAAAATTGATATATGTAATATGAAATATTATGCAAAAAGAATCAAAAGAGAAAGATGTGTGTCCTAGCAACATGAATATTTTTTCTCTTTTAACATTCAATTTAGTAGTCATTACTGATAAAGATTATTACTAAATATTAGCAGTCGCGAAACATAGAGAGTTTCAATAATTATCATCCACTGATTCTTGATGATTTAGTTTAATCTGGCTGAAATCGCGCATTTCTTAATAATCATAGTGAAATATTACACCTATCAAAACATGACAATATGTATTCATACATTTTTGTCGGCATGGAAAGAAGGTCTTCGAAATTAATGAAACAATTAAAAGGTTTTAATTGATTCTTTTCGGAGAACTAGACTTAGACGATCTTCTAGAATAAGTCTTTTATATGGTAGGTAACAGGCGAAAGTTATGAACTTAGAAATGGAGAGCATTTTGAAGAAACGGCCTTAAATTTTTGGGTGCAAATACCCCTAATTAATCGGATTATTTGGATTTCGTTAGTGAAAGAAATTATTTTAACTACCGATAGTGGCGCACTTCTCTTTACAAACGCATCTTATAAACCCCTGTCTAACTCGGGTAGCACCCTCTAACGATTTGTTTTTTAACCAAACATAGTAATTATACACTGCATGTGAACTCGAATAATAGAAGAAATATAACAAATCCAAAATTTATGATGGTAGTAAAATGTAAGTCAATCAATCAAATCGTATTTTTATTGCAATTAAATCAAACAAATGGTAATGTCATCCATATTTCCAGCATGCACCAATATTGAGCCCGAAGATTCTTCTCTAGAATTGAGCCTGAAGATAGTCGACTGTGTTCTTGTTCAACTGGAAAGCTCTAGTGAGAACATCATCAGAAATTGGTGGATTCGATCCAAACACCGCGTTTGCAATGGTGATCACCCCGGGATTTTGGCTGCTAAGAGCAGCAATGGCAACTGCATTGGTACGTCCAACGTTGAACTGGAAGTGAATGAGTCCTATCGGGAACACGAAGATATCACCCCTATTTAACGTCTTTGTGATGAGCCGGTTCTCGGGATTGGAGGTCACGAAACCGACGTGGAGAGTACCTTCCAAAACAAGAAGCATCTCACTGGCCCTCGGGTGAATGTGAGGTGCGTTCTGCCCGTTGGGAGCATAGTCAATTCGGACCATGGAGATGCCCAAAGTGTTTAGTCCTGCTAGCTGAGCAACGTTTACGCTGGTAACGTTTGAACCAACGCGATTCGACGTGTTCCCGGCAACGTCGAGACCCGAAAAGGAGAAGTCATCGGCCGTGACGTTCCTCGGGTTCTTGCAAAACCTTCCATTGACAAATAGTGCATCAGCAGAATTGGGAGTAGCAGTAGCAACACAAAAGTCCTGAAGAGGGCTGGGGTCAGAGGCATGGCCAAGGGAGATGCCCATAGCTAACATGGCAATAGCTGCAATCAAGTATTTGAGGCCCATCTTTTTGCTAGCTAATTGAATTAATTGTTGAGAGAAGAAAACTGGTGGGGTTCAGAGAGATTGCTAAATTTGATCAGAGATGAATGATTTAGCAAAGGAAAGATATGTCATATTTATAGGCAGGTGATTAAGGAGTCATTGAATTGGTCAATTTTTAACCCAAAAAGAAAAAAGTCAACAATATATGGCTAAGCTAGGTCAATTGCTTGTGTTTTCCATCTTAGTTTTAAGTTTTGTCTAGACGAATTGAAATTGTCAAGTTTCATGTATGTGGACGTGGTTAGTCCATTTGTCATTAGAATTATTAATGAATAAAGATGATAGAGTATATTGGTTTTTATTCTTGGGTTGACTTTTTTTTTTTTTTTTTTAACAAGAATATAAAGAAATAAGATAATAATCAAATTGTGTTAATACTCCCTTCGTCTGGCCACTTAATTAAAAATAATAATTAAATGGACTGGATGGCCAATGTTGATCACAGTGCTTTCAAAATGTAATTTTTCTATTAACCAATCAAACGCGTTAAAAATATAAACTTATTCAATATAAAATTATAAATCAAAATTGATTTCTACAAAATCGGAGGCACTTAAAATGTGATAACATAATGTTAGTCCCACTGGAAAGAAATAAGCTAGAGGGGGGTGAATAGCTTATTTATATTTTAAAACTTTTAGACTATATTCAAAACTTCTTTGTATGGATAAGCCAGCTTT
>JAOTQG010078393.1:0-14005 GCA_025631175.1 Iris virginica
AGAAAGAGAACATTGAAGAATGAGAATGCGAAGCCGTAACCTAAACTCGTTAGGCGTAAACATATATATATATATATATATATAACAGCTTACAACTATACCCCTATACTTATGACTAATATCATTTTAGTACCTAAAATTTTTAAGAGGAGGTTTTGGTGAGAATAATTATCCTAGTCAATTATGGAAGCATGAAGTGTTTGCTATGTCAGGGTGCACTTGGAGTGCGACCAACTTCATGATTTTCGGGAGCAGCCTTTGTCCTTGTACTTTTGTGGGATAGAGTCGTCTATACGGTGCTATGGTGGACTTTGGCGAGTGGAGCATTCAGAAGAGTGTCTCTCTTGTTTGTTCAGAGATTGGAGTGCTTTAATTTCTTGATGTTTCTAGGTTTCCTGTTTTCATGTATTTTATTTCTGTTTTTCGATGTATTAATATTCATATTTGCAAGTTACTCCTATCTTTTTTTTGCTCGAGCGTATTTTCTTATGAATATTCCCGTTATGAGTTCCAAAAAACCTTTATCATAGTTCTTCTGACAGTTTATTTTCATTCTTGCCTCTTATTAGGAAGAGATACGATTCATGATCAACCCAGAATTGATTGCTGGCATGCTTTTCTTGCCTGCTATGGCAGACAACGAGGCTATAGAAATTGTTGGTGCCGAACGATACTCACGTTATACCGGGTAAGTATGGGACAATGAGTTATCTATTGTTTCAATTTCCTGTAGGTGGGTGTTCATTCATACCTACATTTTTATTAATTTCAAATAACCAAATCAAACACTCCCTCCATCCCAACACGAGTATTCGGTATCCGCTCTAGTCCGGGCCGAGGGTTATGTCCTTTTTTGGATTTTCATGGAAATTAAGGAAGTTTAGCTTTATGCAGTTTCAATAGCATGTATACATGAATGCCCTTGGTGCTCACACTACGGCATTGCAGGTGTACATCAGACTTCATAATTGATAATTGCCAAAGGTAATTCGTTAAGTTCACTAGAAAGTAGTAAGTAGGCACTCATTTTGGGACAATAATTTTCAGAGAGAGGATCCTGGATGGAGGGACTAGTTTTGCTCTTTCAACTGTTTTGGACTTCTCTGAGTATGACTAAAGTAAGGAGAGATCTGGTTAAAGACTTTCTAGTTGTTGGATCTGTAATCTTATTGGTTGCAAGGAGTGGAGAATGTATCCATGAAGAATCTAGTACACTCTGATTGACCATTCTTTTATAGATTTACTTTTTGGCATATTTAAGTTCAAGATAATTTAAAAGCTTTAACCCTAGGTTCTTGGTTGGGTGGTTATCCGTGTTTCGATCTCCGCTATGGTGCATCGCAATATCTTTATTCTATTTGTACTATCACCTGCAAAAGTTGATCTTATGTTAGCAAGTGTGATGAAAGATGCTTATACTTTGTACTCCCCAGTATTTGACTGCACGGACCTTGAAAGATTCTTGAATTTATCATTTGTGTCAATTTCTTTTTGACAAAGTATCCAGGAAGTTCCTGAACCGGATGTAAGCTCATTGGCACGCAGATAATGCGTTTGCATTGTTACAACATTTTGGTAACGAAACCGGCTCCAGTTTCATATGTTTTTAGTTGTTTTATTGCAATATCTAGTGTGCTTGTATAGCTCTACCTCCAAAGCTTAAATCCTTTAGGATATATGTTCTGTGATAAAGATCTACTTGCTCCAATTAGTTTTAAGTCTTTTATTGTTTGATGATCTTGCAATGGAGTGAAGTGAATTGCAAAAGAGGATTATCCAACCCAAGTAATTGGACAAAAGTAAGCTTTTACCTTTCCAAATCCCTTTGTCCACCCTAATAAAACCCAGATTACTATTCAGTCTCACATAGGCTGGTAAAACACTATCCATTATGTTAGATTGCTGCTGATTGGCAGTTTACAGAAAAAATCCTATTGCTGTAATTGCCACAATTCGGTCTGTCCTGAAAGAGCATTCCATGTAAAAGTCTGTTTGTAACGAAGAGCGTACATCACAATGATATGTTTAGGTGAGGTATAGGCTGTATAGCAGAGTATGGAGACCTTTCCTACGGATGCAAAGTCACTCACACGGAAAGGGAAGTAGATTGTCTAACCTTCCAAGTGAAGCGGTGCACCTTGGCCAATCCATTGAGTATTGTAGTGATTGCTGTTTTATGAAAGGGAACAATTAATCAAAGAGGAGATATAATCCTAATAGGAGTGGGATTGATTTGTAAGCTTGCTGGAAGGGGGGGGGGGAGGAGGAGGTGGAGGGGGGCTTTGGTATTCAAGAGCATAGCACGTGGTCAAGCAACCAACTGAAGTTCAGTTTCAAATGCTTTGGCTTTAGTTTTATTGTGAACTTGGCCTTTTTTACCATTTGGTTTGATTTTTAGCATGGAATACTCTTTAGCTTAATTAGGATTGGTCTAGCTGCGGAATAAATATGAAGCATGGGCAGTGATTGATTGATTTTTCTCACTCTTTTTGATGCCGTCACGTGTGGCAGCCATTGTGGTAGACTACTTTGTGTGCCAATTTTGTTGGTTCACTGCTGATATGTTGTTCCTCCCTTTCGGGGGAGCAATTTTTGGGTTCCTTATCAAATATGATAGCATAGAAAAGAGTGTCTCTTTGATTGGAAGAGCATGTTGTATTACTTCAAGGTGTTCTGATGTTGTTTGGGGGAAGTTTTGTCGGTGGAGGCTGGACATCTTTAGTGGGAACTTTGTTGGTATGTATGCTCTTAATTGTTTTCTCGAGCTGGGAGCATCTTTTACTTTCTCATGTAGGAGGATATTAAAATTTGAATGATAGAGATGCTCTTGCTGTCATTATGCTTGCTTAATCAGCCTTCAGTGTTTCATTCTTCTGATCAGGCAGATCGTAGACCTTTGATACCGGATTCTAGTGGTATCTCTCCGGTCTAGTAGTTTATAATGACACTTTCCACATATCACGTCATGTTTTCCATTGTCCAATTTCATTAGGAAATCCATTGTCCTTTACGAGCTTCAAGGTTTTGCCTGGTCTCCTGTGCTCAACCAATTGAACAAAATAAACAAAAGTTTACTTACCAAATAAAATAAAAGAAGACACTTATCATAGCATCACGAAATTAAACTTAACGGGATAAAGAGCATTAACGCTTACACAAAATACGAACTAGGAAACTTGATAACATATCAGAAATTAGGTTACTTTTAACAAAGTACTTCGTAGTTTACTAGATAACAACAAGAAAATAAAACATTGGCCGCCAATCCAACAATACCATCCGCAACATCACCGGCACCCGCTGCATCACCACTACCCCATGCATTACCACGGATCGCTGCATGAGCACCATCTGCATTTCGATGATTGTTCAAGTTTGCTGGCGGGGGTGGCGTGAAGTTAGCGTGAACGTACTGAGCTAAGGCTGCATGATTCTACCAACTAACTTTTACAAGAGAAGTTAGCCATATGTACAAATACCACGCACCCGGAGCGTCAATGTGAGTTACACATGTTTGTTGTTAGCCACTCCGTACTGTTTGTAAAAATTTGTAATCCTAATAAAAGCTTGTGTTTAATAATATACATGAACCAAGGTACTTGAGAATAACCACAAGTTACCTTGTGACCTTTGAGTTACCCTTACACTTGAGGTCTAATGAAATGTAAAGCTATTTAAACTTCTCTAGTAAACGTTGTTAATTGTAGGAGGTGCATGTGTTAGTGGTACTTATTGTTGCAACATAAAATGATTGCAGTGTAAAAAATCAACAGCGTGGAACACCATACTTGGGCATATAACAAATTTACTATACTGTAAACCTCGACTTAGTAGGTATATTATAAACAACTATTACTAGGATATCATTCCCAACAAACTACAGAATTTTGTTGCCTTCACCGGAAACTTTATGATTTAATTGCTATTAGGATTTTTAAGTTTTCAAGGACTCTTACTAATTAGGAGAAAAAATTAAACTAATAGGAGGTTTCAAGATTAAAAGGAATTTTTCTTTTTCATCCCTGTATTTTCTCCAAGATTAGAAGGGTATTATTGGAATACAAGTCAAAACACTTAAGGTATCATGCTTTATTATTGTTATAATTATGATATATACGTAGGGTCTTATCTAATGAGAACCAACAAATATAAGAACCAGAATGAACCAGTTGATCATTAAATTAAAACAAATCAAAGGTTGAGATTACATTTTAATGCATAAAGAGGGGGTCACGTTGTTGTAATTAAAGAGTAATATAAAGGCAGTGGAAATGTTGGTTGTATAAGAACGTGCTGGGAGTTTTAAAAGTCTCCCACCCATTTTCCCCTCTTTTTCATAAACTTTTGTCTCGATCAAATGCAAATATTTCATAATCTTGAACTCAAATCTGAAATTTGATAGCATTTTCTTATCCAAAATCAAATTCCCTTTCAAATAAGACTCATAATGAATATATTCCGGAGCAAATGCTAAGTTTCAATACCTACCGGCTAAGATCCAACATAAATATTTATGAACAAATTATACTAAAATCCAACACCTATTAACTACGATCCAAGTGAAATAATTTTAAGATCACCGGAAATAATACTAATATCAAACACCTATTAACTAAGATCTAGCAGAAATATTATTAAGATTACCCATGTCGACAATATCAAAGATCTAAGGGCCCAAGGCGGTTTATACAAGTTCCACTGCTTGAGAAGAAAGCTACAAAAAGTGTATTGTGAAAAATTGGGGAGAAAATTTTCTTTTGTGGAAATACTCTATTTCATTGAAAGTAAATATGGTTAGTAAATTAAAAGTACAGTAACTACTTGGAAAAAGGTAAAAGAAGAAAAGTATTCAATATTCCTACTAGTTATTGTACATACAACAAGAACAACAACAACAAAGCCTTCATCACAATCACTTGGGGTCTACTACATGAATCCTTTTTCGCTATTTCACGCGATCCAGTGCTAAGTCACCATGTAGATTACAATCTTTCATGTCCTTTTGTCTCGGCGATGTCCATATTAACTTTAGCCTGTCCCTATCCATAGCTTGATTATGACTAATATCATCACACTTCCTAACTAGAGCACTAAAGGGTCTATGTTGTACATGACCAAACCATCTTAGACGGCCCTCTCTCATTTTTTTCTACTATCGACGCTACTTTTACCGTTTCTTGTATTTGTTCCTTACGAAACTTATTTTTTTCTAGTTTTACCGCACATCCATCCAAGCATTCGCATTTTTCCTGTACTCATTTTACTAGCATGTTCGTAACACTCAGTTCCGTATAATAACGCATGCTATTACTAATAGTTGTCCTATAAAATTTCTCCTATAAAATTTGCCCTTTGGCTTTATTGGTATATGCCGATCACATAACACTCCACGTGCACTCTTCAATTTCATCGAACCCGATTTTATTGTATGTTTTACATCCTCTATGATCTCTCCATCTTCATTAATGATTGATCCTATGTTCCGAAATATTTCTTTTGATGTATTTCTTCTCCATCTAACTTAACTTTCACTTCACTAGTACTTCTCTTACGACTAAATTTGCAAGCCATGTACTATATTTTGCTCCTACTTATTTTTATTCCCTTGGCTTTTAAAGCTTCTCTCCACTTTTCCGTCTTATCATAACTCCATTCTTTGTTTCATCGTTAAGGACAATGTCATCCGTAAGTAGCATGCGCCCAGGTGTATCATCTTGTAGATGTCTAGTTACTCCATCCATTAGTAAGACGAAATGATACGGCCCGATCCTTGGTTTAGTCCTGTAGGGATTGGAAACTCATATGTCTCTCCTGTCGTGGTTCTAACTAAAGTCGACGCCCCATCATTCATAACTTTAATAACCTCAATATATCTCACTTAACCCCTTCTTCTAGGATTGACCAAATTACCTCTTTAGTGACTCTATTGTATGCCTCCTCTAAGTCAATAAACACTATGTGTTTATCCTTTTTCCTTGCCTATAGCGTTCCATCAATCTATAGATGGATCGCTTCCATTGTTGATCTACCCGACATAAATCCAAATTGATTCTACGATACCATTTCCCTCCTTGGTCTACTTTCAACTATTTTATCTCAAAGTTTCATTATCTGACTCATTAATTTAATACCTCTATAATTCGTGCAACTTTAGACATCATCTTTATGTTTGTATATTGGTAATATAAAGCTCCTTCTCCACTCAATTGACATTTTCTTTGACTTCATAATTTTATTAAAAAACTTAACTATCCAAGACGACACCTCTACATTACCTAGGCATTTCCATACCTCAATGGGTATTCCATCCAGTCCTAAAGCTTTTTCGATTTTCATCTTTCTCAAGGCAAACTTGGTACTATTGTTGCTCGCTATATTTTCTAAGTGTTGCTCATTTAGTAGTTTCTATATAGCCTTTTTCACCCTCTTTTGTATCTACTTCATTATAAGTCATCAAATGCTTTACCCTTAGCCTATGTTATTCCAACCCTTCATTTTGGCCATGTGTCGGTGTCGCCACGTCACGATACGATCTCGATCCGGTAATGGGAGTACTTCATTCGGGGAAATCTAGTACTTCATTATGGGAGATCTAGTAAATATGTGGGGGCTCGTCTTAGTTTAGGGTTTGAGTTAGTGAAAGAGATGAGAGAGGGAATAAAGAGGAGAAAAAGATAAATCACTTATGTCTTTCTGTAAACTACCGGAGATGGAACGTTGGTCACATGGTTGTCGCAGATGGAAGTGATGAAGCTTGGTCTCTATGTGCCGCTTCGTTGGTGTTGATGTGAATGTGACCGGAGTAGTTGTTAGGTATAGACAAATTCAAATAGGGCTTGGCCCAAGATTTTAAAACACAGTGAACCAAGTATGGGAAAGCCAGATTCAACGAATGTGGGCACCCGGTTATTAAGTGTACAAACTCATCCCTTTCACTATTAAATTTTAGCACATGGACTTTTATAAATTGCATGGTATATTTTGAAAAAGAAATGAAACCATCATATTTAGTGGAGCAAAATTTTTTGGAACAAAGGATCCTTACACCCATATCCTAATTTTGGATACTTTTTAACCGTATCCAAGGATTCTAAATTTAGAAAATTGACACACCCGATCTTCGGATCTGCACCCCATCCTTCTTACTTTGTCTCCTTCTTACTGGTAACATAGCCCTTAGTCTCTCTCATGACTCTCTTTATTTCTTTATTAGCAACTTCGTATCGCTCTAAATCGTTTAGCACCTTTAGGTTTTTAGAATTTTGCCACGTTTTATAAGCTTCTCCTTTTTGTTGGACTATTTTTTCGAACTCCTTATTCCATCACCACGTTTCTTTGCCTACATGTTTAATGCATTCACACATTTTGGTAATTGTACATCTGGATATGCATAGATCGGGGAACTTTAACAAGTGTTCAAATGAATCAATATTGGTAATTGTACATCTGGATATGCATAGATTGTAGTCTAATGACTACAAAAAAAATTAGATAGATATACAGCTTTGAACATGTGCGATTCATTTCAAATGAGCTCCTTATTTAACATTAAGCCATTTAATTTGGGTCAAATGGATCGAAATAGGTTGAGTTACAACAAATAACAGGTTGTAATGGGTTTAACCTATCATAACCCATTTAATTAACGGATTAACTCAATTGTGTAATAAATGTGTTAAGTTAAACTTGAATTAACATGTTGGATACTCTTTAGCACAAAAAATTATTTTTATACATTCTAATACACAAATTTGTGATTGAATGGGTTTAATTGGGTTGAACTGTTTAGAGCGGGTTAGAGTGGCTCGAATTTACCCATTTTGACAGACTTATTTAACATATAGGTTTAAAAAATATTATGTGGCCAGGTAGGATAGTAATAATGCAGGTAACATAGATTTCCCCTACAAACTGTATAATATCCCAGAGCAACCCAATTTGACTCTTAGTGTTCTCCTTTAATTAGGTTCTCATTTGAACACTTCCCTATATATGTGTGTGTGTGTGTATATATATGTGTGTGTGTGTGTGTATGATGCTGAAGTATAAAGGGTATAGACTGCGTGAGTGTCATTTGCACTTTTCAAATTCTTCTACCACAATTTGGTTAGCCTAACTCGCAGGTCTTTCACCTTCTCCACATTCTTGCAACTTCAAGAACTTCTGTAGATTATCTCTGAGATCAGTTTGTTTTGATGTCACTCTTATCCTTTGCTTGACTGCTGTAGCTATGCTTCTTCATTTCGGTTTTGTGGAGACTATGTGGATGAAAGAGATGTTGATTACGTGGGAAGACGTAAAACAAGGATTGTTGCAATAGATGCTCTAGTTAACCCTGGTTGGAGACAGTATGGATTAGATTGCCTCCAAAGGTTTGCAATCTTTGTTTCTGGCACTTAATACTTGTTTTCATTAGCTATTTGCTTATCCAATTATGGCCGTATTGCAACGATGTTGTACATAGGTTAAATCCCTGTCATTCCTCGTTTGTACAGTAGGGTAATTTCTTATATCGGAGTTTGAAAGAGATTTCCGGAAGTCCACAAAAAAATTATTGCTAATTGCCCGAAGTGAGAAGCAAAAATATTCTGATAACCATTCTATAATTTATTTTTGTTATTGAGGAGTTAGGTTATTATTGTGCATTGTCCTGTGTTTGCATTAGTCTAGAAGTTCTTAGCATTGCTATATTCTTGACCATACTTTTGAAATGCTCGTATTCGAAGAGGGTTTCTCGGGACTTCGGTGCAAGGCAGCATTGGGCTGACGGAAGTGAGGTGTGCATAGCAGAATACATGCTAAAATAATTAATTCAGTACAAAAATTTATCCAAACATGTTAAACAGCTAGTTTAAACTTTTTGAGTAGAGGTGAATGACAACATGAGTTACTCAAAACGTGAAGCCAACTTGACTCAAGAATATTAGACTTGTTTGGATATGTGGAATGGAACAGGGGAAGTTCTTACTGCTTAGTACTTGAGTAAAATCAAGCTCGTGCAAAGCAAGTACTGGGTACTTGTTAGCTCAAAGCAAATTTGACTAACTCATTAGTATCCTTACTCGATTCAATATTATTCAAATTTGATTACTCTATAATAATATAAGTAATAGGTATTACTCCCTCCATCCCACTTCAAGAGGGTTGCTTTAACTTTACACATCGATTAAGAATGTGGTTGAGAAGTATTAATTTTCTTAGAAGTCCATTAGATTGTGGCCCATATTTATCCCTTGCAAAAAGTAAGGGCAATATGGTCAAATGGGATGTGCAAAAATGGAATTGTGCCTCGTGAATTGGGACACCCCAAAAAGGAAAGTGTCCCTCTTCAAATGGGACACAGGGAGCAGTTGTTTAATAATCTCTGTCCTAAAAAGACTTTCTAGGTTACTATTTGTATATGTCCTAAAATGCTTCTTTTTCACTCAGGGCTGTTAAAAAGATACTCTTAAGATTCCTTTTCAAACCTGTTCTGATTGCTTGACCAAAAAATATGATACAATTAGCCATCTTAGTTTTCTACTCTACGGCCTATGCCATCATCAGATGCCTTCTAAAATATGTTAATATTAATAATGGTAGTTCTGAAAAAAAAGGCTTAAAACATAACTTCTATTTTTGGCCTGTAACTTTTATCCAATGACAGACAAGGAGTCCTTTTTCGGACAAAGGGAGTAGTAGTAATGCATTGTTGTACGACATTCACTGATATTTTACACCCTCCGTCCCTCTTCACGATTTACACTTTGACTCGGCATCTAGAAGATTAAGAAAGGGGTTGAAAGCATGTTAATATCTTTAATAAACCTTCACATGAGACCCACATTTGTTCTTTGTAAAAAAGGAGGGTAATCTTGTCAAATGTCATGCTTAAAAGGGAAATGTATCTTCAAAGGGAACAACCCAAAATAGAAATCTTGAAGTGGGATGGAGGGAGTAACATTATTCTATTACAATTAATAAGTCATAGTTACCTAGCTAATTGCACACCAAGACATTGATTGCTTCGACATTATCATAGCATTGGCAATTGTGACTGCTTTATGAAACCCTTGTACAAATATCATCACACATTTGTCTATATGAACGCTCTTTAATGCAACAACACTTCAATGATGTCCTCGAGTAATTTCCTCACACCTTATTTCACCATTTAGAGAACACTTAGGCTACATTCATCAAGAGAAGTGCACCAAGAATGCACATAAAGCATTGTTGGCATATTTTGGTTGGTGTACTTTTTTTCTGGCGATAGAGTCCACAAACTTTTAGTGAAATATGACTAGGCCTTCAAGGCTTTTGTGCACTTCTGGTTCATTTGTCTTGGTGGATGTAATATTGTTCTTTGAGAAAGCCTCTTGCCTATACGTAACTCATCCAGTGTACTGGTTGGTTTCTCCATAAACTGAAGTTAGGATTTGAAACTGATGTTGCTAGCATAACATCTGTAAAATTATTATTAATTATAATCATAATAATATTAGGTAAAATATAAAATGGCAGCTGGTTTACTAATGAAGATATTACAGGAGTACATGGAGTTTAACTTCTGACATGTATTATTTTTTAAGTTTTATATAACATCTACAAAATTATTATTATTAATAATCATAATAATATTCGTTGCTCACGCACAAGGTTGGCCCCTTAGTGTTGAAGTATGATGATATTAACCGTGGTCTGTATGGTGACTTGACATTGGATTGCGTGCGATGGCGGAAAAGGATTCAGATTGTTGACCCAAGTGATTGGGATTAAGGCTTTGTCGTTGTTGTTGTAATAGTAATATAGTCTAAAATGGCAGCTGGCTGGCATTGTGGTATTCATATGCGGGTCTCATGTAAATAAATAAGGCTTTATTGTGATGTCAAGTTTTTCTTGGATCATCTTTGATCTTTGGTTACTGTGGGGTAAGTTTGAACTTCCTTGATTTGTTCAATTTTACGTGCATTTATGTTTAATTGAAGTTAAACTGTTTCCTACTTGTGGTATCATAATCGTCATATTGATCAGTATCTTGAAGTAACCCAACTTATGTTTGGCAGGGAGATCAACAAGGCATTCTGTGGATTTTTAAATCATTGTAAAAGTCAGCAGTATCAAGTAATTTTTCAATATGAGGATTGTGCCAAACCTCAGGTAAGATTGCACAATCCTGACCTAGTGTTATGAGCTCAAAAAATGAAACGCTGGAGGTAGGGATAAGGCTGCATAGATTAGGACCGTTTCTAAACCCATGCAATGGCAGGAGGCTTGCCTCGTGTACTGGGTGGGGCTTTTCCTTAACTTTGTATCCACTTGTGTCAATAGAAATAGCTAGAGGAATACTTTTTGATATTTATTTGGAAGAAAAGTCATTCTGGACTACATGCTTATCGAAAACATAACTAAAGTAATTGGAAAACAATTACACCTTATCGCAAAATGAGTGTCCAATGTCCTCCTTGAAAATTTAACGTAAGACATTATTAAGTTACTACTTAATATATCTTGTGTATTAGACTCTAAAATTTTGATCATCATAAAAAGCAAGTGTGTCATTAATAACAATGCTTATAAATTTGCAACAAGTAATATTTATAAATGTTTGGTGAAATTTGAATCAAGTCGACCATGAATCATCAAAACTGGACACTCATTTTGAGATGGGAGGAAGTATGATTTTCCTCTTATTTTGGACCGAAATACATTTCAGATAATTAGATAGACACTGCTGCTTTGGTGCCACTACTCGCGTGTACTCTGGGATGCTGCTGAAGCTCTCAAAGAGTCGCTAAAGGCCAATGGCCTCTCACTGTTGTCACATATTGGGCCTGTTTGATTTGGATTATTTTGAAGTGTTTATGGTTTGTGGGAAGCCATAAACCATTTTGAAGGTGTTTGATTTGGTTTCTTGTCCGAAAAACCTTAAACTAGGTACAAGTGTTTTTATGCACCGTAAGCCAAAACCTTGAAACACTTGGGCTGGTGGTTATTGGCTGGTGTTCGAGGTTTCTGAAGAAAACACGGGTGAACAGTCGGAACTAAATATTTTCATATTCCAAAATTACCCTCGTCATATAAGGGTACAAGAATATGACTCCCCTCTATCCTTTCTCAGTTTCTCTCTTGAAATCCTCTGACACCACCCATCCCGAGCCCAGATATCCATTTCACAGACATTCCTCTTGCAATTCAAGTTGCAAAGACAATCAGTCCATTTCCTATAATTTTTTTCTTTTCTTTCCTTTTTCTTGCATTTTTGTTTGTTGGTACAGTCCAAATTGAGAAAGCAAAATGCACAACAGATTGAAGAAACCAATGTTCTGTTTGGAGATGTATTTAAAGTATTTCTTCTTTTCCTTTTTGATTTATTTATGAGCTAGAGGAGTATGGAGTTAATTTATTGTGAATCTCACTGACTAGATCCGTAGATATTTGTAATTAGCCTTCTTTTGGTTGATTTTCTCTATTCATTAATGGGAGAGTTGTAATACGTGCTAATGGATGTGGTAAAGAGAGTGAATTTCAAAGTGCTGTAGATGGTGGGACGGTCGCTGGCAATGGTGGTATGGGAAAATTTGATGTGAAATTTCCTTTTTGATCTGAATAAAGGTGGAGTAGATTTTAGATTTTCAGAGTTATTTTCTTAAGCACATACTTTGTTAGTTTTTTCTTCTTATAATGGCTATGAAAATAATAATATCATTTATTCATAGTTAAAAGCTTTTTATGAAATGAATGCAAGAAAATTGAGGATGAGAGTATTTTAGTACTTTTGTTATCGTTCAGCACTTCTTCAAAAACTAAATCAAACAGTTACACAGTACTTATTTAGCTCATAAACGCTTTCCATAAACTAAATCAAATGACTATCAGAATTTATCATCAACCAAGAACCATAAACTATAAACCATCAGCTATAAGCTATAAACTGAAACTAAACCAAATCAAATAGGCCCATAACCATGCAGGTGGGGTAATGTGTTTACATTGGAAAAATGGCTCTTTATATATGCAATAATTACTTACAAATCTTTTTGGCTTTTGCATGTTGTACTTTAAGACAAACAAAGTGTTAACCAAAGTAAAAGTTGTCATATGTCTTGAGAACTAAATACTGCTATGATAGCTGTTTTTTATTTTTTTATTTACTGCTATAATAGCCAACCCCAAGTGATGGGGACCAAGGCTCGGGTGAATGGAGTTGAGTTGTTAATGTTATGGATTTCTTATTAATGATGATTAACTTCATCATTATTCCTTTGACCTTTTGTTTAACCATAATCTTATAATTTTTGGTACCTGTTTTTCCTTCAGATTTGTATAGGGCCATCAAGCTCTCAAACAAATGAAGATTTGCATAAGACGTTTGTTAGGAACTTTGAGGGTCATCAAGATGATATTGGAATTGCGACGGGTAACTGGGGTTGTGGTGCCTTTGGAGGAGATCCTGAACTCAAGGCCATAATCCAATGGCTTGCTGCCTCTCAGGTAATTGTTTCTCCTCTCTCCTTGCACAGGTTTTAACAACTTCTTTTCTAAGTCATATTGATTCCGATTTCCCGTGATAAGTCACTGACTAGGAATGCCTTGAAATTCACACCCGATTTGCGAAACGGTATGAGAAATCAAACTCGGTAATCTGTTGGAGGAGTGCTGATGCACGGTAGATTTTGGCCATCCGAGGTCGTTTATGGGCAAAACCGCCAATTATTTTTTTTTTCAATTTTTCAGAATTTCTTTCGGATTTTTCTAATTTTTGTTTTAAGTCGTTTATGGTTTTTAGAATTTTTATAGGTATTATATATAATGGCTTTTGATTTTTATAATAAACTGAGTTTCGAGAAACTAGGGTTCCATCAAACTTTGGTTCCGTTGTCTCTTAGGTCGGTAATTCTCACAAGGTTTCGATATCATTTGGTATCAGTTTCCAGGTCGATTATCAATGGCCAAACGTGGACATGGCGGTCGGGACGAGGAGAGGTCCCTTTAATGAAGAAGGTCCGTGAGAAAGAGAGATCTA
>JAOTQG010078504.1:0-10838 GCA_025631175.1 Iris virginica
AGTGTCAAAATCGCAAACCAAACCGTGTGGTTTGACTTTGAGAATTTTTTAAATCGTAACTGAACTGTCGTTGGCCGAAACTAAACCAAATTCATCGGTTTGGTTCGATTCGGTTTTGTAACTTCATTATTTTCACCAGTAAATTAAATCCATCCATGAAACGCCCCTAAAAGTATTTATTGATTTTGTTTTGAAATTTTTGTAATAATTATAGTAAAAAGTAAAAGAGAAATAAAAAAAATATATGAAAAAAAAATTAAAAATCAGAAAACCAAAATCACCGAGAACACGACCGTGAAGTCTTCAACGTGATTCTCTAATTGCTATTATTTTCAAGAAAGAAAACAAAACTTTAATATAACACAAGGATAAGAAAAAAAAATGAGGATTAGGGTTCTTGCTAGTGAAAAAATTTCTTACTTTTACTGGTTTATTATTGCAGATTCATGTCCAGGAGGTGAATCAACTTTCTAACGAGAATTTACTCCTGCCCTTTATATATAATGACGAAAAGGTAAGCCCTTTCTAGCAATTCCACTTTCAATTTCAATCGTTGATTCTGTTTTTGTTTTAATCGATTACCAAAATGCAATCTTGCCCACTTTCCACCCAGTTTTTGATTAAAGGATGCATTGGTTTGAGTGACTTTGCCATATTCATGATGATTTCGATCTGCACTACAAAATCTTTTCTTTAATTTTGTTTGACAATCTCAATTACCCATACCAAGAACAACATCCTGCTACTTTGCATACTGAAAAAATGTGTTCTGCAAAATTTAACTACTCCCCCAGTCTCAGTTTTACTGGCCAATGGACAAAATCTCATAGGTTAAGATTTATCAATAAAAATAGTCATGGTTTCTTTCTTTATCTCTTCTAACTATAATTCATGGTAAGGGGTAAAATGAGAAAACAAGCATTTAATGTCCATTAAAATTTTAAGTAGCCAAAAACTTTGAGATTCATCAAAAAGGAAATTGACCACTATATATGATATGGCGGGAGTACAATATAGAGAATGATACGAGCTTATGCTGAAAAAAAGAAACAAAATAATGGGTTTTATCCGATAATCCCTCTTTTAAGATGTAAGTGGGGATTGGAACCCCACAATTACTACAGAGTTCTTCGAGTGTTTATTTCACTTGCTCTGAAATGACAAGATTAAAGTTGATAAGGTTTGCCACCTTGTTTGTGGTGGACAACATTGCAATATCGAAAACATTTTCAACCGCGAGCTAATAATTCAATCACTGAATGGGTATTGTTCATACCTAATTTGACAATCGTAGAGCTCAGACCGAGCCCCAATTCGGCTGTCACACGTACTGAACATGTTGGTTTTGGCTGCACCGAGACAGATCTTGCAATCTGGGCTTGTGAGGTTTGTGTTACAGGCAGCATGACCATAGGCGAATGCATTAGGATAAGGAGATATGTTGCGGTAGTCATAACCTTGGGCAGAGGGCGTGACACTCTCCAGATCCGTTAGGATATAGGCTAGACTTATGCCGAACGGATCACCTTTTGTATATACGACTCCATTACAAAGGACCCTGGTCACATTGGTGTTTGGAACACTGGCAACAACATCGCATATGCTGAACAATACAGTTGACAATCCAGTAATGATCAGTGTAAGATTACGGAGAAAATTCATTTTGCTCTGTAACCTGTTTGTGTTATCTGTTTTTTGTTCTTCCCTCTGTGATGATAACTAGCCTTGGGTTGACTTTTTATTCTATTGGTTTCTCCACCAGTTTGGACTATGTCTTCTTACTCTTGTCCTTCATTCTTGGTTGTAGTTTATTGATTGTTATTCCTTTCTACTAGTTACTTTCCTCCCTGCTCCCTCAATCTCTCACTAATTAACAAAACTGATAGATCATTCTTTTCAAAACACTGTATTACTGGTGATGATACATGAGGATGAAGCCAGAAACTTGGTTTAAGGGGGGTTAATACAATATCATTTGTAAAGAGGCCAAAATATTAATTTATAAATATAGAAGGGTTATATTGAATACTTGGAAAAGTTAAGGGGGCCCATGGCCCTTTGGCATTATGCTAGCTTCTTCCCTGTATATACACGTATAAGTTTTGTTTGAATACCCACTTTGTGAGTATCCTAACAAGTGGGCCAACATTTTTGGACAAAAAAAGAATCCCACTTTCTTTAAAATGAAGTAAATAAATAAAGAGCTTGCATCGGGCTTTCACCTATGCGAATTTAATTCTCATGCATACTTAAATTAATGATTGGAGAAATGAATTAAATGCATGAAGGTAGAAGACAGTCTTGCATTTAATTCATTCTTCAGAACAAGGGTGTTTTGGTCCAGAAAAGTTGGGTCACTTGTTTGGATAATACAAAAGTGTGCCATAGTTGTTAATAGCGCGCCTAGGTGCACGAGTCGAACTTGAGGCGCAGGCTGGGGCCTCACCTCTGTTGAGGCGCTAGATTTGTAATAGACGCACTCTTTATCACGAGCCTAGGCGCGAGGCTGTGAGGGCCTATAAGGCACCACTGGATTACTTCTCAAGGTGAACCAAAAAGCTAGCAGTGACAGACCTAATCAAATACTCAGACCTACGTAAAAAGTCAAGTTGAGTTCTATTCCTTCCATGAAACCAAAAGGACAGAAGCTGAAAACTCCCTAAAGCTGAATACTTAGGGTGCATTTGGATGGTGGCTTTTCTTGTGTGGTTTTTAGATTTTTTGGTTTCCACGAGTTCTTTTGGATTTTTGTACTGTTCACCCGAGATAATTTTCTGCTCAGATACCCTCATGGGAGGTACAACTTGGCCAAATTACCCCTCTCACTTTTCCCCTCTCCCAAGCCGGCCATACCACCCAATCCCAACACTATTCATCCTGTCAGATGTCTTTACACCCCCCTACACTTCCCCTATGATCCAAATCTAGACTCAATCCTTATGACTCCTTTTAAAGATCCCTTCCAAGGAGGAGAGGGATAAATTAATGTGAGAGATTAAGGAGGAGAGATGGATAAATTAATGTACAAAAAGTGATAGATATTTGAATAAAGATGTGTAGGTATTAGGGATGTGAGTATAGGAGTAGTGGTAAAATAGTAGGTTACGAGAGAGAAAAGTAGACATTTGTGTTTTAGGAAATCTACTTGGTGAACACGAAAATTGGTTTTTTGGTAGCAAAAAATAGGGAAACCACCCTAGTGAACCCACCCTTATTAATTTTCTTTTTAGCTATGCGCCTCACTTGCATGAAGCCTGCACCTCACCTCACGCAGTCATGACTCGCGCCTAAGGCTCCAGCAAATGTATGCGCCTCACTGCACTCTTTGCCTTTAACAACTATGAAGTGGGCATAGTTTGGTTCAGCAGGATCAACATCCCTTCATCCCTATCTGGAAAAAGAAGATAAAAATCATGAACCTGCTGTAAATTTCTAACATAGCCACTGCATTTATCATTATGCAGAGAGAAATTTGTGTCAAGATTATATAATGGAGGTGCGAGGCTCCCAAAAATATGTGAAAACTTCTTAAGATAGGATTTGTGGAATTTTACTCCCAACAAAAATTACTTTGCAGAATTAGTAGTGATATCTACCCACAATATTGACAACAAACAATACCAAGTTGGCTAGTCACTCCTGCATCACCTGACCAACTGAATTATGATCTTACTATTTCTTATACATCCTTTTTTCCCTACCCAACTGAGAGCCTCATGAAATATATGGTGGCTCCCAGTTGAACTTTTTATTCAGTATGAGGCTATTTGCCAAAGTACTGATGGTTATTATAGCAATTGATACAACTACACACTGAAAAATGCGGTGGATCAGTCAAAAAGCATGGCGTACAACTAGTCATTATCTTTATTGCTTAAGCGAAAAACTAATGCTTTGGTAATGCCAGCCATTACTTTATATATTTTGGGTAGCAATTGACCTATATTCCATATATAAGATTGTGGTGCTTTCTGTCTCCAAAACCACGGCTGAAAAATTTTCCGTTTTATTTTGCCTGGGGTTTGAAAGTTCAAAAACTTACTAGGAACATGACTTTCTATAAGTGTAAATCTATACCGATCTCTTCTGGGTAATAATGCAACCTCAGTGGGTACTGGGTACGGTTGGAAGGTTGAACCTTGACCTTAAGGCTAAGAATGCATCCTTAAACAATTGAGCTAGCATAGGACTCCCTTAACTTGTACCTCTATCCGTGTTCTTCTGCTGCTCTTATCCAAGTAAAAGGTTGTGACTTTAATTTGGCCTCTCAATGGCAATAACTTAGGATCTCTGCTAAATTAAAGTTGACCAATCTGAGTTGAGTTGTGACTTCACATATCCTGGAATGAACAGCATTCCACCTTCTGGTGGTGTAGCTACTAAAGGATTCTGATTCCATTTTTGAAAGTAGTTACAAGTGCTGAACATTATTGTGTCGCGTCTATAGTTTACAAGAAATACTAATATATAGCATATGAAGTGAGCATCATCCTACATTTGCAATATTTGTAGGGTATGTATATGTTGTATATGGGTTGAGCTGCAGGTTTGTACTTTGTATTCTCTGCTCCACTCCAACCCCCCCCCCCCTTTTTTTTTTTTTCCTGTAAATCATATATGTGTGTTAACATGCCAAAATCTGGCTTTAGTGGATATGTACAGCAGTGGATACTTGCTGCTAAAGGCTGTCTATTTAGTTTGAAAGCAAGCAGCCTCTCCTAGTTCTTCCACTTCTTTGGCCAACACTTCCACCTTTTGCACCATCTCCATCAATAAGAACAAAAAGTTAGCTGTTGCCATCCCTTCACCGTTCACCAATTCTCCTAGCTTTGAAGGAGACGTAACTTGGTTCAGCTCTATTTTCATGCACTGCAACTTTGGAGCTATCAAAATGTTTGACCGGCATTTCTTCATTTTCTTGATGCTTTCTCCAAGCTCTCTGAGAGTCCACCCCAATGATAATCCTACGATTTCGCATGGCTCTCTGATTGTCTGTCGTAGTGTTGTTGAGGGCTGGACACCAAATTGACCATAAAACAAAGAGTACGTGAGGTACAATTCTGAAATGTATGCTTAGCTTTGCTTTTAGGATTTTGACCATGATATTATCAAATTGAATGACTGGCTTAAATAAAAGTTGTCAAAAAGCTTTGTAACCTTTCTAGGTGATTCAAGGCACCCTTTCATTGAAAGAATGTTTGCGGAAAGTTCTCTAAGAGACTCCCCGATCTGTAGATACTTCTTCCAAGGATAATAGAACCCAAACTTCCCATGCCATGGTTCCCATCTTGCAAAATTCGCCTGAAATATAGTGAAAAGATATTTTCAATCTTAAGCTTCCTGATGGTAATGGATTTTATAGGATGCTTGTACTTCTCGTTGCTAGAAGTTTATCCTTCCAATTGGTCTAACATTCTTCCATAAAGGTATTATAAAATGTACTCTCACCGTCCCAAGATGAACGACACTTTTTGTTCTTGATCTGGTAATAGATTTTACTGGATGCTTGTACTTCTCGTTGCTATCCTTCCAATTGGTCTAACATTCTTCCATAAAGATATTATAAAATGTACTCTCGCTATAGTCTTCGACAAGAACAAAAAGCGTCACTCATCTTGGGATGGAGGGAGTAGAAGACATAATGAAGTAACATGTATGAATGCTTCTAGGAATATAATATATATATTGTTTTTATCATGATACTTTTTTTTATAAGGATTTCTCATCAGATATTAAGAACAGCCATCCGCTAAAATGAGTTCACAGGAAAAAGAGATATACCAATGACTCGTCACTTGACTTTGAGTGTAACACCGTCTTACAACTGTTGACATCAAAGCTCGACCGTGTTTCTTTTTCACTGACAAGGAAGTATTCCTCCAAGCATTCTACAGAATAATGAAAGTTAGACAGTGATATTACAATTTCTTTTTCTTTCTTTTACTTTTACTTTTCATAGGTACCTTCAATGCAGCAAGCTAGTTTATCAAACTTGGAGGATGTCAGATAATGAAGCTCATCACTTGCCCATATGGGGAATATGAGGAGGCTGGTGAATATGCAGACGCCAAAACCCATACCAATTGTTGATAGACGCTCCCGTGCTAATTTCATGACTTTATCGGCCCGCATACCAGATACCACGACCAGATTGAAGGTAAGTATGAAGATCATCACCCCATAATCATATTTCCTTTTAATTCTCGGAACTAATCGAGAGTAAGTTGCAACAGCACCTATTCAAGATCACAAGCATGTTCATATGAGTTTCCAATATACATGCACACATTTTCTTAAATAGAAATTCCAATAGATGTAATATGCATATGCATTTCTATAATCCAATCTACAACTAGAAGGGGTTGTTTGTCCTCCCTAGTGTATGTTGTTAAAATGCACGAATTTCTGGCTTGCGTCAGCTGGTTGAAAGCTCAAAGCAAAGTATGCACAAGCATCAGATGGACAAAATTGGTTTATAATTGCCAGAACTGTTGAAAGTTCGCAGACCAGTGAAAGTTCAGTCATGGAGTGATGGCCAACCATGGTTAGTTGGTCTTGTGATTCTTTTTCACAGTTAAGCGAATTTCAGGAATGAAATTGTTTCACATCATCAACTACCAAGTACCTTTACAACAGGAATTTTTTTATATATGTCAAATTATAGATATTAAGTTGAAGGAAGGAAATTAAGGTGACACTTAACACTGATGAGGACATGCATCATTACCAAATATAAATACCGAGGTGCCCACAACAATTGCATTGCCAACTTGCCCAAATTCATCTGCAAAGATTGCTGCCAAACAGCCCAATCCTCCACCAATTATAGTTCCAGCTCCCCGATTTAGTCCCTTGCTTAGTGTAGCACCTGCATGCATGTTATCCATTCAGTTGTCACAAGACATTATAATATGAGATTCGTGTACTTGGAATATGAGGAGAGAGTTAAACAGATATCAATAAATCAGAGAAGCCATTAGAGTCATTTCTAGCATCAATGACCTACCTGCATAGAACTCAAAGACAACCACAACAGTCATGATAGCCCACATGGCATTTTCTCCAACTTGCTGAAAGAGTGGATCGAGTAGATAGAGAAGTGAAACCAAAACTAAGGCAATCCCAACCTTGCCACTATGAATTACTTTTCGCATGTCATGGTTACGTAATTTTTCTTTAAGAAAAGAAGCATGAGAAAGGAAAGGAAACTGAAGTTTCGTCTTTTGGTTTGGGGCATCATCTTCACTGGGAATGGTTATTATGGTTGAGCTCATGGTTTCTATATTGCTTTCCTCTCCTGTCCTCTTTTCTTGGATTGATACCCCTTTCTTATTTGGAAGTTGAGGTGGGAGAGTCTGCTTATATACACAGACATCCCACGCGATATTGTACATGCATCAATGCCAATGTGGACTTCTCTCTTCCCCTAAATTATGGAACATTATTTTTAGCACGGGTCCACACCTATTTCTGTTAGTAGTACGATGATCTATTGGGAGAGCTTAGTGAACTAAGTGGAATACACTTACCCATCTCTTCTACAAACAATGTTTGTGGGGAATGGTCTTTTCGCAACACCATAGTGCAATGTCTGCTATTTTATCCAAGTACCATAGGCATTTGTTATGGATTTGACTGGAATAGTACACTCTAGGGTTTCAAGGAAATCATCCGAAGCACATAAAATATCCACCAGTGAGACCAATACCCCACATAGGTATATTACCTTTCTCCAATGTTTTTCATCTACTTTGTCATGTTCTCTGAAGTATTTATTGTACATTTATAATTATCTACTAGACTCTTAAGAATGCATGTACATATTGTTGAAATTTGAGGATTGAAGATTTGAGTCCACAAAATTGGGTACACTGAATAATCTGAGAGTTCACTTTAGCTGTATTCCAACTTGGTTCACTTAAGAGATTAATCTTCATGCTGTGCCCTATCTCATTTCTTTGACATAGTGAAAATAGCTTGAGTGGAGCTTATGGTTTTCCAGCCTAAATCCGTACATTTGAGATGACTTAAATTGTCCAGTTAAACAATCTTTTAATATGCTTAAGGGTAAAATTGATACCAAAAGGTGTACCTTATATCTTGAACTTTAACAAGTGCATTAATATGACCTAAGAAATGATGAAATATTACTGTTGATCCTATGCATAGTGTTTACACTTTGGTCACCTAGAGAAGCACCGAGTCAAGTTGTTGCAAAGCAGAGTTGCTAGCTGTTTGTGAGCAGCTTGGTTCATGCGGAGCCCTGTTCATGATAACATAGCTGAGAGGCCAAGTGAGTCGAAGGAAATTGATGAGAAGTAAACAATCAAAAATAAAAAGGTTGAAACCGTGAACTTCGTGACGTCTAATAGAAAATGACACCACCATAGTATAGTGCAGAGTGTTGTGTTGTCCCACTATCTCTTGTCTATTACGTAAATATGTTGCCTGCTCTTAATTCACAATATTCTAAGTATTGTGTTATGGGATATTATCTTGTATACGGATTTGTGGCTAATTTACCATCCTTTTTCTTAAATAAGTACATGATTGGATCATTTCAGCCATGCATTGAATCCCTATTTTACTTTGTTGTTTAAATTTAAAAGGAAGAAGTTCGTATTTCTCAACATAATACATGTGGTGGGATCCAATTTGCTCAAACTTTTGATGCACATCAGTTCCAGGTTGAGCAACGGTTGGCTCATAGTGCAACATCGACATGCTCAGGAAATCCTATTTTGGTTGCAAGGTAAGGTAATTTTGTTTCATCCAAGGAAAAGCCTAATCTCTACAGGAGGGGTCTCTTAATTACCCAAGCTAATGATTATGATGGCTTCTCATTTAATGTTGAATGATTCACAAGATTTTATACAGAATATTTCGATGAAAACCACTCATGCTCTTTTTTTCGATGAATATGTGTTGGCATTATATATAAGTGTATGTTTGTACTGCTGTCGTACACTGCCACCAACTATTAATCCTAGATAATTTAAATTTTCTTGAGATAAGCTAAATTCTCCCCGAGCCCCCGAAAGAATTTTCCTGACTTTCCTAATTTGTTTATCCCCAAAAATAGTCCCATTTCTAAGCTAAACCAATTACTGTAATACAATTTGAATGATATAAGACAAGTAAATGTATAATATCAAAAAGTTTGACTCGTCAGATGCAACTATTATTTTGGAAGGGATGCAGCAGTTACTGATGAGTAAATATTCGGTATCCTCGGACCACCACGTGGAATGTGTACATGATGCTCCAACACCAATAAGGAACAACTAAAATGCTATGTGTAATGCATGGGACCACACTTCTTAAATCCACATCGCATTTTTACGCCTTCCCATAGGGGTTGGGCCACCATGTAAGCAAGCCATGTGGTGGTCCGAGACCATTGTAAATTTCCTCATTTAATTATGGCATGGAGAGATCTGATTTCTTAAAAAACTGAGGTGAACGGAAAAGGAAAGGCAAGCACTTGGAATTCTCTTATTTAATTCATTGTACCAAAATCCGTACCACTCGTGATAGAAGTGCGCCACCAAAATCCAAGAGTTACGAAGAAACTGGCAATGCAGTTAAAATATGGCAGGCATTTTTTCTGATGCAAGTGATCCGAAAAAGTAAGGCTCAAGGTACTGTAGGAAACTTCTTTATCAACTTATAGTCAAACGACCAGTAATTGTGAGTGTCTTCATGGCAGTCCCATGCTTTAGTCTTGGTTATTCCTTTCCTTTTCGTTGTGTTATATACTTATATTCTACTTGCATGATTGTTATTTTATTTCTGTTTTGGTTGTATAGTACTAGTAAATAATGAAACGTTGATTATGCGTCACCAATGAATTTTTTAATGACGAAACACTAAATGTTCCGGAAGTTGTTAAATGTTTTGGACTCTCCGTCCCTAAAAGAGCATCCTGTTTGATTGAAAAAGCTCTTACAACTCTCCGTCAAACAAGACACTCATTTCGGGATGGAGGGAGTACTATTTATTGTAGAATTCCTCGTCAAGTTTTTGGTTATAAGTGTGTTTATATGTTCTCTCTCTCTCTCTCTCTCCCCCACCCCCCATTAATATAATACATTAGAAACTTCTGTTGTTCTCTTTTTTTCCTTTATGCTTTGTTTTTGTTTATTTGATTACTTTATGCATAAGATAAATGTTTGCTTGCTTTGTGACTTTCTGGATTTGGGGTCAGATCGTGTTGATTGCAATGATGAGCATATTAATTTTTTTCATTTGGACTCGTGAATAACTGGTCTGTACAAATATAAACATCACTTGCTCAAGTTTCTACCAGTTGATGATACTTAAAGAAGATATTACAAACTCAAGTGGAAATAATTTTGCTGCACTTATGTTAGCGGAAAGCCAAAATAGTTTAAATAAATGGAAGGTTATGGTAAACTCTTGGGTCCCACATGATCTAACGGCAGGGAAGAGGTGGCTGCTGATCGAGCGGATCAAGGTGTGGTCAGTACATAACGCGTATACTTTACTGTTTTACTTGTAATTAATTTGTAACTAGCCTAATAGTTCATCTACTAAAATGATGTTGACATAAAGGCGATCATACAAAGCCATAATGCATCACAAATTGTGTCAGGATTCAATATTAGAAAGTTAAATAGCTGTGTGATTATTTTCTGACATCAGAAATGTTAGGTATAGCAAAGCATACTTTCCGTAGCACGGAATTTTTGTTTCTTTGATGGTTGATGATGCTGCTTTCACACAAGTTCTGCCTCTGTAGCAGGTACCATTGAGCTTGAATTGAAATGTGGGGGGGGGGGGGGGGGGGGGGGGGGGGGGGGGGGGGGGGGGGGGGG